>JAHQIY010000045.1:0-55423 GCA_019054805.1 Brachionus manjavacas | reverse complement strand
GATTCGATGGGCGATTAGCTCAGTTGGGAGAGCACCTGCCTTACAAGCAGGGGGTCACTGGTTCGAGCCCGGTATCGCCCACCATCTTTAAATGTTTTCTCGATAGAGAATATTTAAAAATGGTTTCGAAAGCTTTGTTGCTTGAAAAACTAGCTCTTTAACAATTTGGAAAGCTGACGAATAACAACAATCCCCATCTCTATGAGATGCGTTGTTATTCAATTAAAAGTTCTCAAATCCTAAAACTATGTTTTAGGTACCAACACACATTCAAGTGTTCTTGGAAACATCCTTGTGATGTTTAATATTTGAGTCCGGCAAAATCGTGTCTGCACATGTATAAAAATGCAGACAACTTTGGTTGTTTAAACAGAAGACCCTTTGGGGTTGTATGGTTAAGTGACTAAGCGTACACGGTGGATGCCTTGGCAGTCAGAGGCGATGAAAGACGTAGTAACTTGCGATAAGCCCAGATTAGGTAGTAACAACCATTTGAGTCTGGGATTTCTGAATGGGGAAACCCAATTGCATAAGCAATTACTGTTAACTGAATACATAGGTTAACAGGGCGAACCGGGGGAACTGAAACATCTAAGTACCCCGAGGAAAAGAAATCAACCGAGATTCCGAAAGTAGCGGCGAGCGAAATTGGACTAGCCCTTAAGCTTTTAATGAGACAGGTGAACAAGCTGGAAAGCTTGGCGATACAGGGTGATAGCCCCGTAACCGACATCTCATCATCAGTGAAATCGAGTAGGGCGGGACACGTGATATCCTGTCTGAATATGGGGGGACCATCCTCCAAGGCTAAATACTACTGACTGACCGATAGTGAACCAGTACCGTGAGGGAAAGGCGAAAAGAACCCCTGTGAGGGGAGTGAAATAGAACCTGAAACCGTGTACGTACAAGCAGTAGGAGCACCTTCGTGGTGTGACTGCGTACCTTTTGTATAATGGGTCAGCGACTTATATTCAGTAGCAAGGTTAACCATCTAGGGGAGCCGTAGAGAAATCGAGTCTTAACTGGGCGTCGAGTTGCTGGATATAGACCCGAAACCAGGTGATCTAGCCATGGGCAGGTTGAAGGTTGAGTAACATCAACTGGAGGACCGAACCGACTAATGTTGAAAAATTAGCGGATGACTTGTGGCTAGGGGTGAAAGGCCAATCAAACCTGGAGATAGCTGGTTCTCCCCGAAATCTATTTAGGTAGAGCCTCGGACGAATACTACTGGGGGTAGAGCACTGTTAAGGCTAGGGGGTCATCCCGACTTACCAACCCTTTGCAAACTCCGAATACCAGTAAGTACTATCCGGGAGACACACGGCGGGTGCTAACGTCCGTCGTGGAGAGGGAAACAACCCAGACCGCCAGCTAAGGTCCCAAATTATAGCTAAGTGGGAAACGATGTGGGAAGGCTTAGACAGCTAGGATGTTGGCTTAGAAGCAGCCATCATTTAAAGAAAGCGTAATAGCTCACTAGTCGAGTCGGCCTGCGCGGAAGATGTAACGGGGCTAAGCTATAAACCGAAGCTGCGGCAATGCAATTTATTGTATTGGGTAGGGGAGCGTTCTGTAAGCCGTTGAAGGTGAGTTGTAAAGCTTGCTGGAGGTATCAGAAGTGCGAATGCTGACATGAGTAACGATAAAGGGGGTGAAAAACCTCCTCGCCGGAAGACCAAGGGTTCCTGTCCAACGTTAATCGGGGCAGGGTAAGTCGACCCCTAAGGCGAGGCCGAAAGGCGTAGTCGATGGGAAACGGGTTAATATTCCCGTACTTCTTACAATTGCGATGGGGGGACGGAGAAGGCTAGGTGGGCCTGGCGACGGTTGTCCAGGTTCAAGTGCGTAGGCTTGAGAGTTAGGTAAATCCGGCTCTCTTTAAGGCTGAGACACGATGTCGAGCTACTACGGTAGTGAAGTCATTGATGCCATGCTTCCAGGAAAAGCCTCTAAGCTTCAGATTGTAAGGAATCGTACCCCAAACCGACACAGGTGGTCGGGTAGAGAATACCAAGGCGCTTGAGAGAACTCGGGTGAAGGAACTAGGCAAAATGGTACCGTAACTTCGGGAGAAGGTACGCTCTTGACGGTGAAGTCCCTTGCGGATGGAGCTATTGAGAGTCGCAGATACCAGGTGGCTGCAACTGTTTATTAAAAACACAGCACTGTGCAAAATCGAAAGATGACGTATAGGGTGTGACGCCTGCCCGGTGCTTGAAGGTTAATTGATGGGGTTAGCGCAAGCGAAGCTCTTGATCGAAGCCCAAGTAAACGGCGGCCGTAACTATAACGGTCCTAAGGTAGCGAAATTCCTTGTCGGGTAAGTTCCGACCTGCACGAATGGCGTAATGATGGCCACGCTGTCTCCACCCGAGACTCAGTGAAATTGAAATCGCTGTGAAGATGCAGTGTACCCGCGGCTAGACGGAAAGACCCCGTGAACCTTTACTACAGCTTGGCACTGAACATTGACCCTACATGTGTAGGATAGGTGGGAGGCTTTGAAACCGGTACGCCAGTATCGGTGGAGCCGTCCTTGAAATACCACCCTTGTAGTGTTGATGTTCTAACTTAGACCCGTTATCCGGGTTGAGGACAGTGCCTGGTGGGTAGTTTGACTGGGGCGGTCTCCTCCCAAAGAGTAACGGAGGAGCACGAAGGTGGGCTAATCACGGTTGGACATCGTGAGGTTAGTGCAATGGCATAAGCCCGCTTGACTGCGAGAATGACAATTCGAGCAGGTGCGAAAGCAGGTCATAGTGATCCGGTGGTTCTGTATGGAAGGGCCATCGCTCAACGGATAAAAGGTACTCCGGGGATAACAGGCTGATACCGCCCAAGAGTTCATATCGACGGCGGTGTTTGGCACCTCGATGTCGGCTCATCACATCCTGGGGCTGAAGTCGGTCCCAAGGGTATGGCTGTTCGCCATTTAAAGTGGTACGCGAGCTGGGTTTAGAACGTCGTGAGACAGTTCGGTCCCTATCTGCCGTGGGCGTTTGAGATTTGAGAGGAGCTGCTCCTAGTACGAGAGGACCGGAGTGGACGAACCTCTGGTGTTCGGGTTGTGTCGCCAGACGCATTGCCCGGTAGCTAAGTTCGGAATCGATAACCGCTGAAAGCATCTAAGCGGGAAGCGAGCCCTGAGATGAGTCTTCCCTGACCCCTTGAGGGTCCTAAAGGGTTGTTCGAGACTAGAACGTTGATAGGCAGGGTGTGTAAGCGTTGTGAGGCGTTGAGCTAACCTGTACTAATTGCCCGTGAGGCTTAACCATACAACACCCAAAGGGTTTTGATGGACTCAAAGCAAGAACAGATTGAATGTGTATGAGAACACAATAGCAGCTTTCCGAATTAAAGAATTTGCTTGGCGACCATAGCGATTTGGACCCACCTGATTCCATGCCGAACTCAGAAGTGAAACGAATTAGCGCCGATGGTAGTGTGGGGCTTCCCCATGTGAGAGTAGGACATCGCCAGGCTTTAAATTTAGACTTAGAGTCTAACCAGTGCGGAGCGGTAGTTCAGTTGGTTAGAATACCGGCCTGTCACGCCGGGGGTCGCGGGTTCGAGTCCCGTCCGCTCCGCCACTTATTTCGAAACCTCGCTATGGCGAGGTTTTTTCGAATCTACAATTTGAAAGATTCTACAGGTAAGTATCTCCAGTTCGAATCTGATTGTGGAAAAATTTAGGGGTGTAGCTCCAATTGGCAGAGCAGCGGATTCCAAATCCGCGTGTTGGGAGTTCGAATCTCTCCACCCCTGCCATATTCAAGGCTCTAGCAGAAATGCTGGAGCCTTTTTGTTTATAGTAAGAAAAGATCAGCGGATTCCGCCACTACCAAAGATGCGCGTGTTGGGAGTTCGTGTCTTTCCATCCTTGGTGTCTCGTCCTAAAATACGTTGACAGTTTTCTTAAGCCAACAGCATTAGCTGTTGGCTTTTTTCATGTACCTCATTTGGTGTCTTCATTCCCAGGCTGAGGTGTGGCCTTATACCGTTGTAGATAGCTACGGATTCACTAATTAGTTTCTCTAACTCAGTTATATTTTGGCAAGTTTCCAGTAAGAACTCTTGTTTAAGTATGCCATTTATCCTCTCCGCTAATGCGTTTTGGTAACAGTCGTATCCATCCGTCATTGAAGCCACCATGTTGTCGGTCTTTAGGCGCTCTTGATAAAGACCTGAGCAGTACTGAAGCCCACGATCAGAATGATGGATGCATGGACTGTGGTATTGGCGTGTACTTATCGCCATGTCTAGCGCCTTTACTACGTCCGTCGTTTTCATCTCGTTGCTAAGCTCGTATCCCATTATTTTTCTACTAAAGGCATCTGTGACTAACGACAGATAGTGGGTTCCCCTCACGAGACTGAACATAAGTAATGTCACTGACCAGTACCTGCTCAGGCCGACAAGGGACAAAGTCCTTCAGTCGATTAGGATGCTTCTTCATCCAATGTTTACTGTTGGTTGTCTTTGTATAGCTACGCTTAGGCTGAACGAGTAACAACTCTTCTCTTAGGTAGTCGAAGAATGCGTCTCGACCAAGCTTAATACCTTGAGCCATGAACTTCGGCTTAAGTAAAAAGTACAGTTTCCTTGTTCCTAAACGAGGCATGTAGCGCCTAAGTTCAAGCACCATTTGTCGAACAGGCTCAAGCTCAACCTGACGTGCAGTCTCCCGTTTTTCACGTTGATAAACACTTTGCCTAGAGAATCCCAACAGTCGACATAGCCGACTTAAACTTACGCTTTTCTCTTTTTGAACGCTTCTGGCCCCTTGTCTATATACTTTTTTCTGAGGCCAGTCCCGTGCTCTGCATCAAGAATATCTATCACCTCGTTGTAAAATAAGTTCTTCAGGCGCTCGTCTTCGAGTTCTTTCTCAAGGCGTTTTATTTTCTGTGCGGGGGACTCTTTTGTCTTGGTGGTTTTATGCATGGCTGTTCTCCTTGGATTTCGCGTCCAGTCCATCTGACCGTGCTTTCTGAGCCAAGTTAGGACTGTTGAACGGCCTTGGATACCATAGATAGCTTGGGCCTGTTTATAAGTCATATCGCCTCTTTCAACAGCGGCAACGACCTGTAATTTAAAGCCTAGCGTGTAATCGCGCTGAGTGCGCTTAATGTAGGGTCTGTTTGAAGTAGTCATAATTCGTCCTCAATGTGTAAACACATTTCAGGACGGGACATGGTATCTTCGAAAGCCTCAGCAGAAATGCTGAGGCTTTTTTCGTATGCGTGTCAAACCAAAGCAGCGGATTCCGCCATTACCAAAGACGAGCGCGCTGGGAGCTGGAGTGCCAGCCGAGTCGAATCTTTCCACCCTTCAACATTCAAGGCTCTAGCAGAAATGCTAGGGCCTTTTTGTTTTTCTAAAGGCGAGTACTTCACCCCTAGCTCTCAAACTCTATTCCTTGTTGAGAATTATTCTTACTAATCTGTTACATTTGGTAACTTGTTTACTCAATTGTCTCTAGTTTATGGATATTTCTCGTCGCCACTTTATTAAAACAGGATTAGCTGTTTCTGCATTAAGCGTTTTACCTGCATGTACTCTAACTCGTGCTAAGAGTGATAAGGGTGAGTTCGTTTATGAGCTCACCGCAGAGCCAGCAACGGCTGAACTAGTACCTGGTTATACAACGAATGTACTTGGATTTAATGGTGAGATTCCAGCCCCAACGATTCGTTGTCGTCAAGGACAAGAAGTTACGATCAGATTTACCAATAAGCTTTCAGAGCCAACCACGATTCACTGGCATGGGCTAAGAATTCCAATAGAAATGGATGGTGTACCATTCTTAAGTCAGGCACCAATCATGCCGGGTGAAACTTTCGAGTATCGCTTTACCCCACCTGATGCTGGTACCTTTTGGTATCACCCACATATGAATAGCGTCAAGCAACTTGGTATGGGTTTAGTAGGACTGATCATCGTCGAAGAAGCAGTTCCAGTAGAGTTTGATGAAGAACACGAGTTGATGCTTAAGCACTGGCACCTTGATAAGCAGGGGCAGTGGAAAGAGTTAATGATCCCTCGTCTTAGCGCAAGAATGGGAACCCCTGGTGAGTGGAGTAGCGTTAACGGTGTACATGAGCCTAAGTATCAATTAAAGGAAAATGCCACTACTCGGCTGCGTATCGCAAACGTCGATAACACCATTACCTATCCGATTGCTATTGAAGGGGCCGAAGCATGGTTGATAGCCATCGATGGTAACCCGATTAAAACTCCCTATAAGCTCTCTCAACATAAAATTGGCCCAGGTATGAGGGTTGACCTTGCCTTAAGAGCTCCGAAGCAAGGAGAGTCCGTTTACATCCGATACATGAAAGGCAGATTTCCGTTTCCTCTGTGTGAGTTTGAAGCGATCAGGTCTGATCTTTCCGATCACAGACCGATCCCTCAACTTCCTCTTAATCCAGTGCCTGATCTTGATTTAGCCAATGCGGAGAAAATTGATTTCGTATTTGAATGGGAAGGAGCAATTTCACCGGTTGGAAAAGATGGTAAGTCAGTTCCTAAGTTTTGGTTAACCAACAAACGGGCTTGGGAAGGGATGTCGAAAGATAATATCCCCGCGCCACTCGCTTCATTGCAACTGGGTAAAACTTATATTTTTTATCTCAAGAATGTCACTCAGTATCATCATCCAATTCATATCCATGGCCATACATTCACAGTATTAGAGCTAAATGGCAAAAAGTTCGAACAGCCTTTCCATACTGACACTGTTTTACTAGGCAAAAACGGTACGGCTATCGCAGCGTTCGTGGCGGATAATCCAGGACGCTGGATGTATCACTGTCATGTGATCGAGCATATGAAAACCGGACTAATGGGGTATATTGAAGTAAAGTGACTCCTGTAACTTTTAAAATGTTTGCAGTTAGCAATGGCTAAATCTTAATTTATGATCTTCCGTGAGCGTGTATTTTGGCTACAATACATCCAGTCAATTGGAGGAATTATGGGTCAGTTTTCAATTTTGGGTTTTATAGCACTCGGTGGTGCATTTGGAGCATGCTCTCGTTATCTTGTGTCGGAACTTTGTGTTGCGCTTCTTGGGCGTGGCTTTCCATACGGTACGCTAACTGTTAACGTGGTCGGTTCTTTCATTATGGGTTTGCTTATTGCGGCTTTTGAAAATGAGATGCTTGCTACCGAACCATGGCGCCAAATTATCGGACTAGGCTTTCTTGGGGCACTCACCACCTTCTCTACGTTCTCTATGGATAATGTGCTTCTAATGCAGCAAGGCGCTTTTTTTAAGATGGGTTTGAATGTGTTGTTGAATGTCTTTTTAAGCATTTCTGCTGCATGGATTGGTTTTCAAATACTCATCAAGAGCTAATGTTGGTTAAAATTTAGCTAATTATTGTTCATCACGGCTTGGTTTACCCAAGCCGTTTTTATATACTGAAATTACTTGTCGGAGTGCCATAAGGCTGAGACCGTTAATTCGGGATCCGTTGAACCTGATCAGATTAAAATCTGCGAAGGGAACAAGAGAAGATATCTACACCAGAGTTCTGTCTGGTTACCTATCAAATAGTCGAATGTTGTTATATACCATTAGTGCACACTAATAAGGTCATAATTCGATTCCTCTTGTCGCATCTTTCCGCCAAGCATTTTTATCCCATTACTTTTTATCTAAGAATAACAAAGCAAGGAAAAATGCTATGTCGAGTCGCAAACAAGCGAGACTGGAAGCAAAACAGTTCATTGATACACTTTCGGTACAGCCGTACCCAAATTCAAGCAAAGTCTATATAGCGGGTTCACGCCCAGATATTCGTGTGCCTATGCGAGAAATCTCACTCGCGGATAGTCTTATCGGAGGCACAAAAGAAGCGCCTATTTTTGAACCTAATGAGCCTGTACGTGTTTACGATACTTCTGGTGTATACACTGACCCAGAACACACTATTGACCTATACAGCGGCCTACCAAAGCTAAGAGAAGGGTGGATTGAAGAGCGTTCCGATACTGAATTACTCGACGATGTTAGCTCGGTATACACCAAGGAGCGTTTAGAAGACGAGACGCTTGATGAGCTACGTTATGGTAATTTGCCACGAATTAGACGTGCTAAAGATGGTCAGTGTGTTACTCAGCTCCACTATGCGCGCAAGGGTATTGTTACCCCTGAGATGGAATACATCGCCTTACGTGAAAACATGGGTCGCGCTCAATATCGCGATGAGGTGTTGAATCAACAGCACCCTGGTCAAAGCTTCGGGGCCAACTTACCCAAAGACATTACTGCAGAATTTGTACGTAAAGAAGTCGCAGAAGGTCGAGCGATTATCCCTTCCAATATTAACCACCCAGAATCTGAACCAATGATTATTGGGCGTAACTTCTTAGTTAAAGTAAACGCTAATATCGGTAATTCATCAGTGACATCTTCAATTGAGGAAGAGGTTGAGAAGCTAGTATGGGCGACTCGCTGGGGTGGCGATACTGTTATGGACCTGTCTACTGGCCGCAATATTCACGAAACTCGTGAGTGGATTCTACGTAACAGTCCGGTGCCGATCGGTACTGTGCCAATGTACCAAGCGCTTGAAAAAGTGAACGGCATTGCGGAAAACCTCAACTGGGAAGTGATGCGCGATACTCTGATTGAGCAAGCAGAGCAGGGCGTCGATTACTTCACTATTCACGCAGGTTTACTACTTCGCTATGTACCTATGACGGCAAAACGGGTCACTGGCATTGTTTCTCGTGGTGGTTCTATTATCGCGAAATGGTGTTTAGCTCATCATCAGGAAAGCTTCTTATATACTCACTTCCGCGAGATTTGTGAAATCTGTGCCAAGTATGACGTGGCGCTTTCTCTTGGCGATGGATTACGTCCTGGCTCAGTAGCCGATGCGAACGATGAAGCGCAATTCGCTGAGCTTCGTACTCTTGGTGAACTAACTAAGATTGCTTGGGAATATGACGTACAGGTCATTATTGAAGGGCCTGGTCATATTCCGATGCATATGATTAAAGAGAACATGGAAGAGCAGTTAGAGCACTGTCATGAAGCGCCGTTTTACACCCTAGGCCCACTGACAACCGACGTTGCGCCGGGCTATGACCATATCACTTCAGGTATTGGTGCTGCGATGATTGGTTGGTATGGCTGTGCGATGCTTTGTTACGTTACTCCAAAAGAGCACCTTGGCTTACCTAACAAAGAAGATGTTAAGGTGGGTATGATTACCTATAAGCTCGCAGCACATGCGGCCGACTTAGCCAAAGGTCACCCCGGTGCTCAGGTCCGTGATAATGCACTTTCTAAAGCGCGTTTTGAATTCCGTTGGGAAGACCAATTTAACCTATCGCTAGACCCTGACACTGCACGAGCTTACCACGATGAAACTCTACCTCAAGAGTCTGGAAAGGTTGCACACTTCTGCTCAATGTGTGGACCTAAGTTCTGTTCAATGAAGATCTCACAAGAGGTTCGCGAGTACGCGAAGGATACTGAACAGGTAGCGGCGGACCAAGCTATCTTGATTAAAATGCTCGACGATCCACTTGAAGGTATGCGTCAAAAATCGCAGGAGTTCCGAGAGACAGGTTCTGAGCTATACCACCCAGCAGCTCATGCAGAGGTAAGTGACTAATGAGCAAAATCCTAATTCCGTCATCATTGATTGAGCTAACAGGCTTAGTTCAGCAATGTTTGTTGTTGGCGAAAGAGCAGGGTTTTTGCATCGAAGAGTTTGAGTTGGGTGTAAGCCCAACTCAGTCTGTTCAGCTTGTTCGCGACCAACAAATTACACATGTCGCTACCGATCTCATTGATGGGTACGACTATGAGTCAGATTACACATTTGCACTTTATTATTGTTCAGGTTTATCGGTAGAAGCCTGTGCAGAGCAGCCATCTAATGCCATTTATATTGGCATTGCTGATGGTTTGGCTTGTGATAAAAAGGATGAAGTGCTTCAGCTCGATGTTTGGCGTCATCCCATTAATGATGAAGTGAGAGCGCTTTCCGTTAAGTCTAAACTCAATTCTGTTCTTGATCCTGAGTATCACTTTGCTTGGATAGTCGTGTTGACTGTACTTGATTTTCCTATCGAAGATGCGTTAACACTCGCGCGAGGAATGACAACTCAACAAGCGAATGTTTCACGTGAAACAGTGTTGAATGAGAAATCATTGACTCAGTGGGCTGAGCATTTCAATGAGTTCCCAACCCCCGTACTAGAAGATAGCCGACTGGGCATACAAGTTGGGTGGTCTGCGCAAGGGGAGAGTGTCCGCTTTGCTAACTTAACTAAACAGAGTTTAGGGCTTTACCCAGTGGTCGATGATGTTGCTTGGATTGAGCGCTTGATGCCGTTAGGTATCAACACCATTCAACTGCGAATCAAGAACCCGCAACAAGCCGATTTGGAACAACAGATCATTCGAGCGATTGAACTCGGTCGTCAATATCAAGCGCAGGTGTTTATCAATGACTACTGGCAGTTAGCTATTAAGCATGGTGCCTATGGTGTTCATCTTGGGCAAGAAGATATAGAAGAGTCGAACTTGGCCCAGTTAACCAAAGCTGGCATTCGTTTAGGCCTTTCTACCCATGGCTATTATGAGCTGCTTCGTATTGTGCAAATCCACCCTAGCTACATTGCGCTGGGACATATCTTCCCAACCACCACTAAGCAGATGCCATCGAAGCCACAAGGTTTAGTGCGCTTAGCTCTATATCAAAAATTGATTGATAGCATTCCTTATGGTTTCACGCATGAGGGCGCTAGTACTTCGACTCTTGGTTATCCGACGGTTGCAATCGGTGGTATTGACCAATCGAACGCAGACCAAGTTTGGCAAACCGGCGTTTCGAGCTTGGCGGTTGTTAGAGCGATTACATTGGCGCAATCACCTAAGCCTGTGATTGAGTTTTTCAACCAGTTGATGAAGGAAAGGCAGTCAACCTTTACTGATTCAATCTCGATAGCAATTAATGAAGAGAGAGAACAACATGCTCACTGATCAGCAGTTCCTCCGCTATCAGCGTCAAGTCGCTCTGCCAGAAATTGCTGAAAGTGGTCAGGAGAGACTGATCAAGTCGCACGTACTGATAATTGGCTGTGGCGGGCTTGGAAGTGCTGCGAGCCTCTATTTGGCGTCGGCGGGAGTCGGTAAGTTAGTAGTCGTTGATGATGATGAGGTCGATAATAGTAACTTACAGCGTCAGATCATCTATCGTGAACGTGATCTCCAGTTTGCTAAAACGGAAGCAACGGTTAAACAGCTTTCTGAACTTAACTCCATGATCCAAGTTCGAGCGCTTCACAAGCGGCTCGACAAGGCACAGTTGCAGCTTGAAGTTATGCTGGCGGATGTCGTGTTGGATTGCACTGACAATATGCCAACTCGTCAGCTAATAAACCAAGTTTGTTTTGAACAAGCAACGCCACTGATATCAGCAGCCGCGATTGGCTGGCAAGGGCAATTTGCTGTCTTTGACTATCAAGCGAATAGTCGTGCTGACGGAGAAGAAGGTAAGGCTTGTTATCGATGTTTGTATCCATTCGATGAACTGCCACAAACGAAGAAATGTAGTGAGAGTGGTGTGGTTGGCCCTGTGGTGGGCACTCTTGGTAATTACCAAGCACTAGCGGCGATACAAAAACTTGCTACTGGCCAGTTTTATGTCGAGACCGCCAAGCTGCATCTTTTTGATGGTTTGAAAATGCAGTGGCAAACCTTGGGGATTAGCAAAGACCAACAGTGCCAAGTTTGTGCTCAAGATCAGAGTGCAAGTTATCGAGAACAAAATATCCAATTCGTCTACTTGAAGTAACGATTGGAAATAAGAGAGTTGGAAGCAATGGCGTTATCAGAACAACAAACAACACAAGCACTTGCTGAAGAACTCGATGTGATCACTATTGTCATTAACGACCAATCACATCAAGTTGCCAGTGCGTCAAATCTACAGCAAATCATTCACCAGTTTGAGCTGCCTGAAATCGGGTGTGTTTTTGCAATTAACAACAATGTTGTGCCGCGCAGTGAGTGGGCGAGCACAGTACTTTCGCAGGGAGATAGTATCTCTTTGTTTCAAGCTATCGCAGGGGGTTAAAGTCGATGCTTAAAATTGGTGATAAACAGTTTGAATCACGCCTGTTCACAGGAACCGGTAAGTTTGCTAATAGCCAATTAATGGCGCAAGCGATTCAAGCTTCAGGGTCTCAATTGGCAACTATGGCGCTAAAGCGTGTCGACGTGAATGACCAACAAGATGATATTTTGAAGCCACTAGTGCAATCGGGCGTAAACTTGCTACCAAACACTTCTGGTGCAAAGAACGCGAAGGACGCTGTGTTTGCTGCGCAACTCGCGCGTGAAGCGTTGGGGACAAACTGGTTGAAATTGGAGATCCACCCTGATCCTAAGTACTTAATGCCGGACCCAATCGAAACACTAGCTGCTGCTGAACAGTTGGTTCGCGAAGGGTTTATTGTACTTCCTTACTGCCATGCAGACCCTGTGTTGTGTAAGCGGTTGGAAGAAGTGGGCTGTGCAGCAGTCATGCCATTAGGCGCGCCGATAGGTTCAAACAAAGGCATCGTTTCTCACGACTTCCTAGAGATTATTATCGACCAGGCCAATGTTCCTGTAGTTGTTGACGCAGGTATTGGAGCGCCTTCTCATGCCGCGCGTGCAATGGAAATGGGCGCCGATGCGGTGCTTGTTAATACGGCTATAGCCGCATCTAGCGATCCAGTTGCAATGGCACAGGCATTTAAAATGGCGGTCGAATCGGGACGTATGGCCTATGAAGCGGGTCTTGCTGGTAAGGTGTCTCACGCAGTCGCATCGAGTCCACTGACTTCATTTTTAGATGAGCTATAGGTTCTAAGCGAGAATAACATGAGCTTTGTTGAACAATTTAAGCAGCTCAATTGGGATGACATTTCGATGTCGATTTATGCCAAGACAGCACAAGATGTTGAACGTGCATTGAATAAGCCCAAGCGTGATCTGGAAGATTTTAAGGCATTGATTTCGCCTGCTGCTGAGCCCTATTTAGAGCAGATGGCTCAGTTGTCTTACACGGCAACTCGTAAACGGTTTGGCAATACTATGTCACTCTATATTCCACTGTACTTGTCTAACTTGTGCGCTAATGCTTGTACTTATTGTGGATTCTCAATGGAGAATCGTATTAAGCGTCGCACCCTAAACAAAGATGAAGTGTTTGCGGAAGTGGAAGCGATTAAACGAATGAAGTTTGATAGCGTTTTGCTGGTAACAGGCGAACACGAAACTAAAGTTGGCATGAACTATTTCCGTGAGATGGTGCCGATGATTAAGCAGCGCTTTAACTATTTGGCGATGGAAGTTCAACCGCTCGATCAAGAGCAGTATGCTGAACTTAAGACCTTAGGCTTAGATGCCGTGATGGTGTATCAAGAAACTTATCATCCTTCTACCTATGCAGAGCACCACTTACGTGGCAACAAGATGGATTTTGAGTATCGATTAGATACCGCGGATCGATTGGCAAAAGCGGGCATTGATAAGATTGGTATTGGTGCCTTAATCGGTTTGGAAGAGTGGCGAACAGATTGCTTTTATGTTGCGGCGCATCTGGATTATCTAGAGCGTACGTATTGGCAAACTCGTTACTCGATTTCGTTCCCGCGATTGCGTCCTTGTGAGGGAGCGCTTCAGCCTAAGTCGGTGATGACAGATAAACAATTGGTCCAACTCATTTGTGCATATCGCTTGTTGAATCCCGAAGTTGAGTTGTCCCTATCTACTCGAGAGTCTCCGAATTTTAGAGATAATGTTTTACCCTTGGGCATTACAACCATGTCTGCTGCATCAAAAACTCAGCCAGGTGGTTATGCGATGGATGACGTTGAACTGGAGCAGTTTGAGATCAGTGATGAGCGAAGCGCAGCTTCGGTCGAAGATATGATTCGCGCGAAAGGGTTCGATCCTGTTTGGCGAGATTGGCACTCGGCTTATTCAGGATTGTCTTAAAAATAGTGTTTCACGTGAAACACACGCAATAAAAAGAGGGTTGATGCATTACATCAACCCTCTCTTCTTACCCAGTTATCCAGTTATCCAGTTATCTAGTTATCCAGTTATCCAGTTTCTAGCCATGAGCAAGTGGTAAGGTTGCCTGACGCAGCCAATCCTTCACTTCACCTTCTACCAGAGGGCTGATCTCATCCCAGACTTTTTGATGATAGTCATTCAGCCAAGCCAGCTCAGGTCGAGTCAGCATATCTACATTGATGTTACGCTTGTCGATTGGGCAGCGTGTAAGTGATTCAAAAGACAGGACTGGGAAATCTCCGTTGGTAGGCGTTTCGACAACAAGTTCTAGGTTCTCGATACGGATACCAAATGCGTCAGCGCGGTAATAACCTGGCTCGTTCGATAACACCATGCCTTCAGTTAAAGGAACATCGATTTGTCGCTTCGAAATACTCGCTGGCCCTTCGTGAACACTTAGGAAGTGACCAACACCATGACCGGTACCATGGTCGTAATCATAGCCTTCTGCCCAAAGATGCTGACGAGCGAGCGTATCAATTTGGTAACCTCGTGTACCTTTAGGGAAACGTGCGCGAGCGACACCGATATGACCTTTTAACGCAAGTGTGAATTGTTTAATCATCTCTTGTGAAGGTTGACCGATTGCGATTGTGCGCGTGATGTCTGTGGTGCCATCTAGGTACTGACCACCCGAATCGACAAGGTAAAGCGTGTTGAATTCAAGCTGACCAGGCTCTGGCTGATTCTCATGATTATAGTGGCACATCGCTGCGTTGCCGCCTGCTGCTGAAATCGTATCAAAGCTAAGATCCATCAGAGTTGGGTCTTCACTACGAAATGCTTCTAGCTTATCTGACAAGGTTGCTTCGTCATGTAGGCTACCTGCGGCTACCTCAGCATCGAGCCAGCAGAGGAATTTGCTCATCGCAACGCCATCACGGATATGACATGCTTTCATTCCGGCGATTTCAATTGCGTTCTTGGCCGCTTTTGGCATCAGGCATGGATCCGCTTTGCTAACTACAGTTGCGCCTGCATTTTGTAGAATTAGCTTAAACCATGCGTTGCTTGTTGCCGGATCCACCAGTACTTTCTTTCCGTTTAAAGTTTCTAAACGCGCTTGTAAAGCTTCAGGGTGATGAACCGTTAAGCCTGTCCCTACGTGCGCGTCAAATTCCGCTGGTAGGCGAGCTGGGTCGAGGAAGAATTCTACGCTTGAGTCTGAATGAAGAATCGCGTGAGAAAGCAAAACGGGTAGTCGCGATACGTCGAGGCCGCGGACGTTAAGCAGCCAGCAAACTGAATCAAGAGCGGTAATCACTGCGCTGTCTGCGCCAGACTTTTTAACTAGTTGCGCGATTTCTTGGCGTTTACTTTGACTAGATTGTCCGACCGCTTCCGTCGCCATTAGGCGAACATCAGAAACCACAGCAGCAGGGCGATCGTGCCAAAGTTCATCAATTGGGTTGCTGTCGAGGATCTTTAACTCGAGTGTGCCAGCAAGTTTTGCTTGTGCCATGTCTAACCATGCAGAGTTGTGCATGCGAGGGTCGATGGCTACAGATGCACCATCAACAAGTTGGTCCTTAATCCAATCTAGCGCTGGCTCCTCAATCAGGTGACGATATTCGAACAGATCAGCAGGTACCTGCTTAGTCACTTGCACCGTGTAGCGACCATCAACAAAAATAGCGGCTTTATCTTTGGTGATTACCGCAGCACCAGCTGAACCGGTAAAACCTGTTAGCCAATGTAAACGCTCATTATGCGCTGGTACGTACTCGCCCAAATACTCGTCTTCATGTGGGATAAGTAGGGCGTCAATATTGTTCTGCGCTATCCAGTGACGAATCGCGGTTAGGCGCTGTTCTGTTGTTGTAAGCATCTATGTTAATCCTTCATATTATTATGGCGTCCATATCGACGAGAGTGACTAAAATTGGACGATGCGAATAAGCTACTCTTTTTACCGTCAGCCTGCAAATTATCTAAGAGCAGTGGTTTTATCGCGGATAATTTGTCGTAGCCAAGACAAAGCAGGGTCATTTTCTCTGTCTCTGTGCCAGAACAAAGTATAAGCCATAGGAGGGAACTCCATTGGCAGTGGCAGTACAGTTAAATCGAGCTGTTTTGATGCGAGTTTGACGAAGTGGCTCGGTGCGGTAAAAACAAAGTCGGTGTATGAGCATAGGCTTGCCGCACTGTTAAAGTCAGGCACCGTAATCGCGATATCACGCTCTTTACCGATGTCCGCCAAACGATAATCTAGCAGCCAGCGTTCATTGCCGTCACACCTAACTTGTACGTGACGTTGAGTTAGATAGTTTTCGAGGTTCCAGTTTTGATTTAGTGCAGGGTGCTGCTTACGCACTAAGCACATTTGGCTATCGCGATAGATTTCTTGCTCACAAATATCACTAGGAGGCAGCATAGTTAACTTTGCGTCATTAATATCAATGTCTTTGCCAGTAATGCCTAAGTCAATTTCCCCACGCTGTATTTGCCTAAATGTTTCTTCTGCCCAAGCGTGAGTACTTATGGTCACCCCTGGAGCGCGCTTAAATATCTCCGGCAAAAAATGCGGGAGAATAAGTGGGTAAACACTCTCCACCGCAGCGATCTGATAGCGATAGTCACTTGAGCTAGGCGAAAATTGTTCTGGCTGAGTCAGCTGTTCTAGTTGGTTAATCAGAACTTCTAGCTTAGGTTTTAAAAACAGCGCTTTAGGTGTTGGTTTAAGGCCATGAGCATGGCGAACAAACAAAGGGTCGTCAAACTGGGTTCTTAGCTTGGCTAAACTCTTGCTCACAGCTGACTGGCTTAAGCACAATCGATGCGCAGCGCGAGTGACGTTGAGTTCTTCTATTAAAACGCGCAAACAAACCAATAAGTTGAGGTCGATGCGAGCTAGCTTTTCTATATTCATTAGAAATTCTCAAAGGGAATAACATTGATGACTATACGTCATTAGTTGGCATATCTAGTTTAGCTTAGAATATCGACAAATTCATTAAGTGCATCGGAGTTCAAAGTGCAAGCGGTAAGTGAAAGTTCCCCACGTAAATCACAGTTAGTGTTGTTAACACTGCTGGTTCTATTTAGCCCATTAGCGATAGACATCTACTTGCCAGCACTACCAATGATCTCCTCTACGTTCCACGTGGAACATGCACTAGCTCAAGACACAATTACATGGTTCTTGTTTGCAATGGGTGTAGGGCAACTCTTTGCTGGCCCATTAGCAGACAAACTAGGACGTCGAACTGTTGCATTGGGAGGCGTGAGTATCTATGCCGTGAGCGCTTTATTGGCGTGGAGTGCTCAGAATATTGAGTGGATGCTCATGTCTCGACTGCTACAAGGCTTAGGTGCGTGCGCGACATCGGTAGCGGCCTTTGCAACAGTTCGCGATATCTTTGGGCCGCAGAAAAGTGGCAAAATGATCAGCTACCTCAATGGTGCTATCTGTTTCATTCCTGCCTTGGCTCCTATTTTAGGCAGTTGGTTAACACAGCAATTCGGTTGGCGCTCTAACTTTAGTTTTATGGCCGGATTTGCTGCTGTGGTTCTAGTCATGCTTTGGATGGGACTAAAAGAGACTAATCCTCAATTGAGCAAAGAACCTGTTTTCAAGCTCAACCGCTATCTTGATGTTGTGAAAACACCGACCTTCCTTTTCCATGCGACGTTATGCATGCTGGCAATGGCTGTCATTCTCGGCTATGTCACTTCTGCACCTGTTGTGTTGATGGAAAACTTAGGTTTGTCGATGAATCAATTTACTATGTGGTTTGGTATCAATGCAGCAATTAACATCGTGGCTTGTATGAGTGCGCCTAAGTTCATGGATAAGTTTGGTACTCATAAAGCTTTGTCAGTGGGTATTATTACTTTGGCGATCGCGGGTATTACTATGTTGGCAATGAAAGACCAAGCAATAGCTTTTGCTTTCATGTTGCCAATCTTTATGTCTTCTATTGGTTTTGCGTGGATTCTGGGTGCCGCTGCAGGCAAAGCTTTAGCGCCTTTTGGTGATAAAGCAGGTACAGCAGCAGCACTATTAGGACTGTTTCAGATGAGTGGTTCAGGCTTAGTGGTTGGCACCGTTCAGCGAATTGGTATGGAGCCACAAGTGATGATTGCGACGCTGATGCTGATCGTTGTTCCTGCGTTAGCAATTCTTTGGTCGAAAACAGGGAAAACTTGGCATCACGCAATGGCTTAGAGGCACTGACAAGCCTTGATAATCTAACAAAACGATGTATATTTGAGCTTCTTATTTCGAGTTCTGTGGATAAATCACAACGATGTCAATGACAACATACGAGATGGCTCGTTTATTGGAGCAACTAGAAGAGGCTCCAGAAAAGGTCATGTTTGGTAAACTTTTGAGTGAATTAGGCAATCAAAGTGGTGAGCGTATTCGCAGCGCCGCGAAACAGGTGCCATTGCCAATTCTGCGCGATATGGTTTATCAGTTTCAGCAGGTGATTGACTCACGTAAAGGTGAGCAGATTGAGTCACTGGCGAAAGAGATCGCCGAGCAAGGTATTTCGGTTGATGATCTCAAGCACTACCTAAGCTCGAAATAGTCAGGCTTTTACAAATACTAAAACTCGCTACGGCGAGTTTTTTTATGGGTTAACGTTACGATTGATCGGGTTTTGCAAAGAGATAAGGGTTTCAGTCGATTGCACTTCATCAATCGCTTGTAGCTTATCGATAAGAACGTATTGTAGCTCTTCAATGGAGCGGCACATGAGTTTAACAAAAATATTGTATGCTCCAGTGGTGTAATAAGCTTCGACCACTTCTTCTAAAGCGTTGAGCTTTTCAAGCGCAGAATGGTAGTCTCGTGCGGCATTGAGGTTAATACCGATAAAGCAGCATACGTCATAGCCGAGTTTCTTGGTATCAACAATGACTTCTGTACCCTGGATAATATCTCCAGCTTTCATTTTCTCGATTCGTACATGAATCGTCGCCGGGCTGACCTCGAACTGCTTAGCCATTTCTGCATAAGGGGTTCGAGCATCTTCCATTAAAGTTTTTAAGATGGCTTTGTCCAAGTCATCAAGTTTAATACCGTGTGCTTGCATGTAAGTCCTTGTAAATCAGCCTAACTTAGTGGAATAAGTACAAATTATCACCAGTGGTGATACAATTATATCTATATTCCTTTGATTTTGAGACTATTTTAGTGCGTTTGTGCCTCCTCCTACTAGCGCTAGTTGTCAGCTTTGTTGCGCGAGCAAATGAGAAAGATGTGTTAGTGGTCCACTCTTATCACCAAGGGTTCTTTTGGACAGATACATTTCAGAGTGGTCTAGAGCATCAGCTTAGCGACACCTATATCTCTACTCGAGTACTTTATCTTGATACCAAACGAATGCAGAGTGAGGCTTATTTGGATCAGCTTTACTCGCTGTATAAAACCAAATTTGAACAAGAAAAATTCAAAGCCATTGTCGTCAGTGACAATAATGCATTAATACTAATGAACAGGCTGGCTGATGTGATTGGTGATACGCCAGTTATCTTTGGTGGCATCAATAACTACAACCCTTACATGCACCGAGACTTAAACGCGACTGGAGTTATTGAAGATATCGATCTCTACAGCAATATTTCGCTGATAGAGCGCATTCAACCCGAAGTTAAATCAATCTACATTATTAGTGACCACTCGGTGACAGGCGCCGCTGTTCGCGCTCAAGTTGGTCAGTTCTTATCGAATTACCCAAACTACTACAGCAAAATCATCTCCTTTATTCCAGACACGTTTGATCAGCTATTAGAAATGGTTCAGCAGCTAGATAGTCATTCTAGTGTCCTTTTTTGGATCTACTACCGAGAGCGAGATGGTTCTGTGGTCGCAACCAAAGCTCAGTGGGAGAAGCTCAACCAGCTATCGCTTGCGCCAATCTATATGGTGCATGATTTAGGCTTGGGATCTGGAACGGTTGGAGGAGTGATTCAAAGTGGTCGCCAACACGGTCAACAGACAGCTGAGCTGTTGATGAAAGTTCTGGAAGAAGAATCTAAACCATTGCCTAGGGTTGAAGTGGGTATACCGGAAATCAAACTCGACTACCAAGCTGTGCTCAAATGGGGTTTAGGTATCGAGGGGGAGGCGACGTCGGTCATTTTCAATAAACCACAATCTTTTACCGATCGTTATCAACAAGAAATTAAGATTGTAGGTAGTGTAGTTCTTTTCCTTTCCTTGATTATCATGGGGCTCATTTACTACCTCAGCCGTATCAAACGCAGCGAGCAATTGGCAAAAGACAGTCAGACACTAATAGAGATGGTGTTTGACCAAAGCTATCACTTTATTGGCGTTCTTGATGGCAATGGGCATATTACTTCTAGCAACAGCAAGCTGCAGGATTTGCTCTATGACCAGAATTTTAGTGTAGATAGACCCATCTGGCAGCATAGGCATTGGGAGCAAGAAGCGTCACAGCAATTGAAGCAGTTCTTTACCACTGAGCACGATACGCTAGCTCAGTTTGAAGCCGAAATTTGGCACTCAGATCAAGGTTCAATAGTGCTGGAGCTTTCGCTTAAACCGATTCCAATACCTGATAAGGGCACACAATACTTACTGGAGGCTCGCGATATTACCTCACGTAAGATTACCGAGGAGCGCCTGTTTCAACGTGAAGCTAACCTCAGTCACTACTATGATCAGCAACCCGTGATGATGTTGACTCTTGATGAGCAAAATCGCATCCAACAAGTGAATCAGTTTGCCGAGCAGTTGTTAGGTTATGCGGCTGACGAAGTGTTGGGGCATCGGCTTAGAGAGTTTTATTTCCATGAGGCAACGCTGATACCTCGGCAAGTGTTGTTACAACCCAAGCTTGCCATAAAGGGGGTTTGGCGTCGTGAGGTCGAATATCGTCACGCTAATGGGCACACGGTGTGGGTTCGAGAAAACATTCGTCCTTTGGCGGAATCTGGGCACCTGCTGATAGTTGGTGAAGATGTCACCGAGACTAAAGCGCTTTCGGAACAGCTTCAATATCAAGCTCAGCATGACTTGCTTACAGGTACCTACAGCCGCAACTACTTCGAAGCAGAATTAGAAAAGGCTCTGCGGGAAGTAGAGAGCTACACTCGAACGCATGCCATGCTTTACATCGACCTCGATCAGCTAAAAGTGCTTAATGACACTGCGGGCCATGAAGCGGGCGATGCAGCGATTCAGTTCTGTGCCAGCATGCTCGAAGAAACACTGCCTTACAACACGATATTGGCGCGCATGGGGGGAGACGAATTCGCAATCCTTCTCAAAGATTGTACCGAAGTCGATGCTAAGAAACTGGCAACAACCATTATTAATACCTTAAGCGAACATGCCTTTATCTGGGAAGACATCAGGCTCAACCTAAATTGCTCGATTGGTATTCGCTTAATAGACCATACCGCCTCTTCGCCACAAATGGTTCACGCTCAAGCGGATACGGCTTGTCATATTGCTAAGGAAGAAGGGCGAAATCGATACAGCATGTACTGTCTTGATGACCAAGAACTACGTCGTCGTGAGCAAGAGATGGAAAGCGTTAACCTAGTTCACAACGCCCTAGCCAATAACAGACTAGAGCTGTTTGCTCAGCAAATCCTTGATTTAACGGGCGAAGAGCAGGGTATGCACTTCGAAATTTTGGTTCGAATCAGAAACGTGGATGGAGAGTACATCTCACCGGGTATCTTTATGCCTGCCTCTGAGCGTTACAACATCGCCCATTTAATCGATAAGCAGGTTGTGAGTCAGACCTTGGATTGGTTTGAACAACACCCACATGCGCTAGAGCAACTGGGGCTGTGTTCGATAAATCTGTCAGGTCACTCAATGGGCAATAAAGAGTTTACGGCTTACTTGCTTGAGAAATTGAAATCGAGCTCAGTGCCGTGCGAGAAAATCTGTCTTGAGATCACCGAGACGGCAGCCATGAGCAACATGAATCAAGCGATAGAGTTCTTTGGACAACTGAAAGCGCTGGGCTGTTGCATCGCGCTAGACGATTTTGGCTCGGGTCTTTCTTCATTTGGCTACCTGAAAAAACTTCCGGTCGATATCGTAAAAATTGACGGTATTTTTGTCCGCGATATGGACACTAACGAGATGGACCACTTAATGGTGCGTTCAATTAACGATCTGGCTCGTCAAATGGGCAAGCAAACTGTCGCTGAGTTTGTCGAAAACGCTCAGATTATTGAGCAATTGATGGAGCTCGGAGTCGATTATGCTCAGGGCTACGTGATTGGCAAACCGAAACCACTTGCTGAGCTGGTATCAGAGCTAACGCCATAACAGAATGCTTAGTGAAATGGCTCAAGATCCAGTAAACTGCGGCTGAGTCACTGATACTACCCTAGGAACATTGCGTGCAACTACAACTGCTATGTGAAGACCAAACACAGTCTGAGCGCTTTCAACAGATAACCCAACGCTGGGAGTTAACTCATTGCGATGACAGCCCATTCGCTCTTGTGCTTACTGAACAACGTTTAGAGTTGCGTAAGTTGGATGAGCCAAAACTAGGCGCTATCTTTGTTGATTTAGCAAGTGGTGCGGTTGCACATAGGCGTAAGTTTGGTGGTGGTAAAGGTCAGGCGATCGCTAAAGCGGCTGGTTTAAATAAAGGTGCCACACCAACGATACTTGATGGTACGGCTGGCCTGGGGCGTGATGCTTTTGTATTGGCTTCACTGGGCTGTAAAGTTCAGATGGTTGAGCGCCATCCGGTTGTGGCAGCGTTATTAGACGACGGACTAACCCGAGCCAACAACGACCCTGAAATCGGCACGTGGGTGAGCGAGCGGATGTCATTGATTCACGCGTCTAGCCATAATGCACTGAGCCAACTTGCTGAAGATCCTGAGTTTATTAAACCAGATGTGGTTTATCTCGACCCTATGTACCCGCACCCTGAAAACAAGAAAAAGAGCGCGTTAGTGAAAAAAGAGATGCGCGTCTTTCAGTCTTTAGTCGGTGCCGATCACGACGCTGATGGACTGTTGGAACCCGCCTTAGCCCTTGCAACTAAAAGGGTGGTGGTGAAAAGACCTGACTATGCAGACTGGCTCAATCAACAAAAACCTATGATGGCTATCGAGACCAAAAAAAATCGTTTTGATGTTTATGTTAATGCATCAATGACTTAGCGAACACTGTATCAATAGTGCGATTTTTGTCCTTGCTAATTCGTTATCAAGCAGGTATATCTTACTAAGAACTATTCGTATTCTTAGCTGGAGTTGTAGCGTGGCTAAACGTTTCTGTAAGATGAACCGCAAGCAAATTGCGGAAAATTTGGGTGATATCCATCGTTTGGTGGTTGAACCTAAATACCTTTGCCGTTCCTGTGCTCGTTCGTCTGCTTCTAAAGACTCTCTTTGCAAGCCAGCTGCTATTCCCCCTCAAGCATGTCAAAACAAACCGTTAGAGCAACAACAGAGCTGCGCTTTACTTGCAGAAGCTTTGCCTGCTGCTCCAGTCAATCAAACTTCAGAGCAAAAAGCTCAAGCGGTTAGAAGAGTGGTTGAGAAGGTTAAAGAGAAAGCCTTGTTGCAAAAAGCGCAACTGCAAACTAGCCAAGCAGAAACTGTAGCCAGTGAAATGTTTGATTTAGAAGATAAAAAAGCGCTTAAAAAAGCTAAGAAAGCGATAAAGAAACACTACAAGCAACAGAAGAAGTTGCTCAAGCTTGCCGATAAGCAACGTAAGCTGCTAAAGAAACAGAAGAAATTGGAAAGTACGGCGAGCTTGTCGCGTTTAATCGCGCAAAGGTCAGAAGCTCAAGCTAGTTCAAACCTTCACTAATGCTCCAAATAGTAAAAAGCTCTCCATCAATGGAGAGCTTTTTTGCATCTAATGTCCCGTCCTGAAATGTGTTTACACATTGAGGACGAATTATGACTACTTCAAACAGACCCTACATTAAGCGCACTCAGCGCGATTACACGCTAGGCTTTAAATTACAGGTCGTTGCCGCTGTTGAAAGAGGCGATATGACTTATAAACAGGCCCAAGCTATCTATGGTATCCAAGGCCGTTCAACAGTCCTAACTTGGCTCAGAAAGCACGGTCAGATGGACTGGACGCGAAATCCAAGGAGAACAGCCATGCATAAAACCACCAAGACAAAAGAGTCCCCCGCACAGAAAATAAAACGCCTTGAGAAAGAACTCGAAGACGAGCGCCTGAAGAACTTATTTTACAACAAGGTGATAGATATTCTTGATGCAGAGCACGGGACTGGCCTCAGAAAAAAGTATATAGACAAGGGGCCAGAAGCGTTCAAAAAGAGAAAAGCGTAAGTTTAAGTCGGCTATGTCGACTGTTGGGATTCTCTAGGCAAAGTGTTTATCAACGTGAAAAACGGGAGACTGCACGTCAGGTTGAGCTTGAGCCTGTTCGACAAATGGTGCTTGAACTTAGGCGCTACATGCCTCGTTTAGGAACAAGGAAACTGTACTTTTTACTTAAGCCGAAGTTCATGGCTCAAGGTATTAAGCTTGGTCGAGACGCATTCTTCGACTACCTAAGAGAAGAGTTGTTACTCGTTCAGCCTAAGCGTAGCTATACAAAGACAACCAACAGTAAACATTGGATGAAGAAGCATCCTAATCGACTGAAGGACTTTGTCCCTTGTCGGCCTGAGCAGGTACTGGTCAGTGACATTACTTATGTTCAGTCTCGTGAGGGAACCCACTATCTGTCGTTAGTCACAGATGCCTTTAGTAGAAAAATAATGGGATACGAGCTTAGCAACGAGATGAAAACGACGGACGTAGTAAAGGCGCTAGACATGGCGATAAGTACACGCCAATACCAGCAGTCCATGCATCCATCATTCTGATCGTGGGCTTCAGTACTGCTCAGGTCTTTATCAAGAGCGCCTAAAGACCGACAACATGGTGGCTTCAATGACGGATGGATACGACTGTTACCAAAACGCATTAGCGGAGAGGATAAATGGCATACTTAAACAAGAGTTCTTACTGGAAACTTGCCAAAATATAACTGAGTTAGAGAAACTAATTAGTGAATCCGTAGCTATCTACAACGGTATAAGGCCACACCTCAGCCTGGGAATGAAGACACCAAATGAGGTACATGAAAAAAGCCAACAGCTAATGCTGTTGGCTTAAGAAAACTGTCAACGTATTTTAGGACGAGACATAATGATTCTATTTACTGTGGATTGGCTTGATAGCTCTGCTCAACTTTTCGCTTAACCCAGGTTTCGTTGACCCACAAAGAAAGCAAGATAATGGCTCCACCGATACTCAATTGAGTGATATCCACATCTCGATTCCAAATCACAATATTAACGATAAGACCGGCAGGCACTAGCGCATTGTTCATCACCGCTAGCGCTCCTGCATTGACCATGGTCGCGCCTTTGTTCCAAGCAAAGTAACCGAGACCAGAAGCAATCAGGCCTAGATAAATCAGAACACTCCACTGGGTCGTCGTGGTTGGCATCTTGTCTAGGTTGCCCATCAAGGCGAACGCGACTGTCGCTACACACAAAGCGCCTAAATAGAAGTAGCCAAAAATTGCGTGCTGCGGCAATTCAACATCGTAATTTTCCATCAGGTATTTGTAGCCAACCTGACCGATCGCGAAACAGACATTGGCGCCCTGAACCACTAAGAAGCCGACGATGAAGTTTTCATTGATTCCAGCGAATTTAATAAAGGCAGCGCCAGCGACGGCAATAACTGCAGTGACTAAGTACCACGGCGAGAAGCGACGTTTAAGTAGGTCGTAAATAAGCGTGACGTAAATTGGCGTAAAGACAGTAAACAGCAGTACTTCTGGTACAGAAAGCAATAAGAAAGATTGGTAGTAGAAGCAGTACATTAAGCCGAGTTGGAAGCCGCCAACCACCATTAGTTTGGCAATCAGCCCTTTATCGACCCCTTTAAACTTAAGAAATGGTAGGAAAACCAAGCTCGCTAATGCCACACGCATTAAGACCGAGAACCAAGAATCAACCTGACCAGCGAGATAAACACCGATCAGGCTGAATGAAAACGCCCACAATAAAGTGACCGCAGATAAATAACCCATGATTAAGACTCATTCGCAAAAACTATGGGTGCAGTGTAACTCTATTTAGTCTTTGAGTGGTACTACCAACATATCAACTGGCGAGCAATTAATTAGCTGGCGAGTTGAAGAGAGCAGCTTGCTCCAAAAATCTTGGTGGTGGCCGCACACCACGAGGTCGATATTGAACTCTTTAATGGTGTCGCACAGTTCATTGTTCAGATCACCGCTGCCGACCAGCGTGTGCTTAATTGGGAAATCGGCATGGTCCGCCAAATTTTGTAACTGCTTTTGTGAGGCTTCGATAGCCTGATGTTGGGTTTCAGCCAGATTAATATCAATCAGGCCTGTATAGAGCTCGGCATAGTTAACATCGATATGGACAAATGACACTGACGCATCAAGTGGTTTTGCCAAGGATACGGCTCTTTCGACCAAGAGTTTGCTGTCCTCAGATAGGTCGATGGCAACCAAAATATGTTGATAACTCATAGTGCTATCTCCTTGTAAGAGTCTTAATTAAAGATTAGCACCTTGAATTAATAAATTTTGCTGAAGTGATCTCAGATCCACATTTGGCATACAAAGTGTTATGGTTGTGAACATGATATAGTCAATTTAACTTCATAGACTTAGTAGGAGTGGTAAATGCTTTCTCAAGCAATGGTCGATCAATTGAATGAGCAAATTAATCTCGAATTTTTCTCATCCAATCTATACTTACAAATGAGTGCTTGGTGTGAAGACAAAGGATTTGAAGGTGCAGCTGAATTTTTACGCGCACACGCCGTAGAAGAAATGGAGCACATGCAGCGTCTATTCACATATGTGAGTGAGACTGGTGCGATGCCTATTTTGGGTGCAATTGAAGCACCAAAGCACGAGTTTAATAGCCTAGGTGATGTCTTCCGTGAGACGTTTGAACACGAGCAGATGATTACGGAAAAAATCAACAAACTCGCTCATGTTGCGTTTACATCACAAGACTATTCTACGTTCAACTTCTTACAGTGGTACGTTGCAGAGCAGCACGAGGAAGAGAAGTTATTTAAAGGGATCTTAGATAAGTTAGATCTAGTTGGCGAAGACGGCAAAGCGCTGTTCTTCATCGACAAAGATTTAGCTGCTTTGGCAAAAGAAGGTTCATCTTCAATTATGGATGCCCCTGCTGAATAAACTTCAGCGTAAGACACTCTAAGCAGATCGTCTTTTTCTCCGGGCATACCAGAAGATGTAGGGAGGAAAAGATGATCAATGCTGACACAATTCTATTTGCGCTAATGATGGTAACTCTAGTCAATATGGCTCGTTACCTTACTGCACTGCGCTCTCTTATATACATCATGCGTGAAGCCCACCCATTACTTTACCAACAAGTTGATGGTAACGGTTTCTTTACCACTCATGGTAATGTCACTAAGCAAGTTCGTTTGTTCCACTACATCAAGAGCAAAGAGTATCACCACCATCATGATGAAGTGTTTACCGGAAAATGCGATAGAGTCCGTGAGCTATTTATTCTTTCGACCTCTTTACTCGCGGTAACCTTATTGGCTGCGATGATTCTTTAGGTCAATTGGCATTCGCTCAAAATGCCGTTAAAATAGTCGCGCAAATGGCGAAGGATGTGCATCAGGCACATCCTTTTTTATTGGTTTTTATTCGAGTAGTAGTTCATGACAGAGAAGTTTGATGTCGTCATCATAGGCGCAGGTGCCGCTGGGCTGATATGTGCAGCAGAAGCTGGCAAACGCGGTCGTAAAGTGTTGGTGCTTGATCATGCCAAAAAGCCAGGACGTAAAATCTTAATTGCTGGTGGCGGTCGCTGTAACTTCACTAATTACGATGTGTCAGCCAACAACTTCCTGTGTCAGAACCCTCATTTCGTTAAATCTGCGCTGTCTCAATACACCAACTGGGACTTCATCTCTATGGTAAGTAAACATGGGATTGAGTTTGAAGAGCGAGATCATGGCCAGCTATTTTGTGTCGGTGACTACAACTCAAAAGACATCGTTAAAATGTTATTGGCTGAGTGTGACTTACCAAGCGTGACTCAACGTTATCAGCAAGATGTCCATCATATCGAGAAGACTGAGGCGGGCTTCGAGCTGCATGCCAATACCAGAGTGATCGAGTGTGAGTCGCTAGTCGTGGCGACAGGTGGTCTCTCCATGCCTAAATTGGGCGCGACACCATTCGGCTATAAGTTAGCAGAGCAATTTAACCTCAGCGTTGTGCCAACGAGTGCTGGTCTTGTGCCATTCACTTTGCACAAAGAAGATAAAGAAGCGTTTGCTGAGCTGTCTGGTATTGCCATTCCGGCTGAAATTACCGCTCAAGACGGAACTGTGTTTAAAGAGGCGTTGCTGTTTACCCACCGTGGTTTATCTGGGCCTTCTGTGTTGCAAATTTCTTCGTTCTGGAAAGCGGGGCAAAAAGTAACGATCAACCTGGTTCCGGACGTTGATGTCAATGAACTACTGCAACGCTCATTAGAGAGGCACCCAAACCAGAGCCTGAAAAACACCTTGGCTAAAGTGCTACCTAAGCGCCTTGTCGAAGTACTGATAGAGCGTAAGGTATTTACAGACAAGCCCCTTAAGCAGTTCAATGCTAACCAGCTAGAAGCGGTCACTGCTCAGCTTGAAAACTGGCAGATTGCGCCAAATGGAACGGAAGGGTATCGCACAGCAGAAGTGACTCTCGGTGGCGTAGATACTAACCACCTATCCTCAAAAACCATGGAGTGTAAGCAAGTTCAAGGCTTGTACTTTATAGGTGAGGTTATGGATGTTACTGGCTGGCTTGGTGGCTACAACTTCCAATGGTGTTGGAGTTCCGGTTTCGTCGCAGGGCAATGGGTTTAGCCTGAATGAATAGAAAAAAGCGGAAGAGTCTAGGCTCTTCCGTTTTCCATGGAAGGGAAATAAGCAGAATGGAAGGGGTTATAATTTATCAGCAGCAACAGTTTTTATACTGGTCCAGTTGGTGTTTGCATCTTGAATGAAACCTTGAGTATCTTCTAGCCAGCGCTGTTGTACCGTTTTGTCTAGATTGAGATAAAGCTTACCGTCTTCAATTTTCCACGCTTGTGGGTCTGTTTCAAACTTCTTACCCATTGCCACCCCAAACGCGCAGTAGCCACCATACTGAGGGGCGAAAGCTTGCGGATCTGCTTTGAATTGATCGCGGTTTTCACTGCTCGCGAAGTGATAAATGGCATTTTTATAGGTGGCGGAAAACTGTGGGTTGCCCTGTACGGCACCTGCATCAGTAAAGTACGCGACCGGATCATAGCCTTTGATTGCTAGATCATTGTCATCCACACTCATATCTATATCTGCTGCCATCAGTGAGAAACTGGTTCCAAGTAGCGCTGCCATAAGAGTCAGCTTTTTACCGGTTGATTTAATGCGTGCCATAACAAGCTCCCTGCCTATATTTGGTTATCTTGTATGAAATAAATTAGCCGACTCTTCCGGTCTATAGAGGGACTAAAAGTCTAAAAAGTACGCGAATCGTTCGGAGGTAATATGGATCTGCTGTCACAATTGATGGGGCACTTTTCTATCCGCACTGGTGTTTTCTATTCTGGCCAATTATGCGGTGTTTCTTCGTTCAAGCAGAGTCCGCATAACCAAGGGCATCTTCATGTGCTTAAATCTGGTCATTTGAAGTTGGCAAGCTCATTGGGGAGTGCGCATCACCTAACGCAACCCAGCATCATTTATCTACCTAGTAGTACGCCGCATGTGATAGAAGGCGTCGCTGAGGGGGCTGATCTCGTTTGCGCTAATGTTGAGTATCGCGCAGGGCGGGTGAACCCTCTGTTATCCGCATTGCCAGACGTCGTGGTCATCCCGTTTGAAGTCGCCCCTAACTTAACGCCAGTGATTGAGCTGTTGTTTCAAGAGTCGCATAGCGAGTCTGCAGGGCAGCAATTTATGATGGATAAGTTGAGCGATACATTAATGGCACTGATCTTTCGCTACTTAATTGATGAGCAAAAGATAGAGCAGGGACTCTTCGCCGCTCTAGCGCATCCACGTTTGGCGGCAGTTGTATCGGTAATTCACCAACTACCAGCCCGTCATTACACTATTGCTGAAATGGCTTCGTTAGCAGCGATGTCACGCACTCAGTTTATTGAAACCTTTAAGCAGGTTGTTGGTGATACTCCGGGGGATTATGTGCAGAAGTGGCGAGTGTCGGTTGCTCAATCTTTATTGCTAAAAAACAAACCTCTTAACTGGGTTGCTGATGAAGTCGGGTATGGTAGCTATTCTGGATTTTCTCGCGCTTTTCAACATGTTTCGGGTACTTCTCCACGCCAGTGGCTGCAGGGCTCAAAGCAATAAGTTACCCCATTTTATGAAAGGCTTATCGACCTAGTTGTTAATTTCTGTCCTATATTAAATGGGGAGAAGAGAGCAAGGAGTAACCTCTATGAGTCAACAAGCACTGATTTCTCGTATTAACGAGTTGCCGCGAATCGAAAGTGTTCTGCAAGAGCTGTTGGAGATGGTCAACCGAGATTCGATCGACTTCGGTGAACTCGCCCATAAGATGGCAATGGATCAGGTATTGTTGGCAAGGGTATTGAGGATGGCAAACTCTGCTCAATTTGGTGGTGTTAAAGGGGTGGCGAATATTAATGATGCCATTGTTCGTATCGGAATTGGTGCTATTCGTAACCTAATTTCTTCTTCGATACTTGCTTCGACGTTTCCCAAGATAGAAACCCTCAATATCAAAGATTATTGGGCGGCAACCTTTGAAGTAGCAACAATTGCTAGCACCATAGCGAGAGACATCAAGCTTGACCCCAATGAGGCTTTTAGTACTGGCGTGCTGCATAACATTGGTGAACTCATGATTCATACTCTAGAGCCTGAAAAAGCGGTCGCCATCAGCCAACGTGTGGCCAATGGCGAAAATGCTGCTCAGGTGCAAAAAGAGGTACTTGGTGTCGATGCTCAAGAACTTGGAGCCGTGCTTGCTGAAAGCTGGAAGTTCCCTAATCAGCTTGTTGATGCCATCGCCAATGTTAACCACCCAGCTAAAGCGGTAGAGTCGAAGCGACTGGCTTGCTTGATGTATTTGGCACGAGATGCGCATCAACGCTGGGATATGATGTTGGAAGAGAGTGAAAAGCTGAGTTACCTAGAAAACAGTAAAGCGGCTAAAGCACTACATGTATCACCTGAGCTAGCCGCTAAGATTGATGAGGTGCGCGGGCAAGGCAGTGAGCTAGCCTATCAATTATTCTAGACAGGCTAGGTCAACAGACCCTGTTGGTGTTAACGTGTTGTTATACAGGCTGTTTGGCGTGATCTTTTTTGCCAAATTTGATCTGCTGGATCACTAAGCCAGTAATGATCAGTACCAAGCCGACCAAAGTCGATGGGTGAATTTGTTCGCCAATAATCGTTGCTAGCAACATCAGCGAGATAAAAGGGGAAGCAAAGATAAGGTTACTCAAACGCGATGTGTTTTGAGTTAACTTCAATGCGCTCAACCAAAGAACAAAAGTAATCCCCATTTCAAACAAGCCCACATAGCTGACGGCTAGCCATCCTTGTGTTGATATATGGCTAAAGCTCAGCCCTTCATACAGTGTTAAACCAATTGCGAATGGAATCGCAACCAGAAAGCCGAGTAAAACGCCAACAATCGGATCTGCCTTGTTCTTGGTATTTAAAATCCAGTAACTTGCCCAAAGTAGGGTAGAAAACAGTGCCAGACCAACCCCGAGTGGACTTTCAAAGTTTAAGCCAAGCACATCACCCTGAGTGGCAATAACAATTACCCCCAAGTAGCTAAACGTACAAGCGATCCAGTCTTGCTTACGGATTTTCTGACCTAAAAATACCGCCGCCATCAGAGTAAGTGTAATCGCCCAACTGTAATTGATCGCTTGTGCTTGTGAGGCAGGAAGTAACTCATAAGCTTTAAACAATATGACGTAGTAAGCGAGTGGGTTTATTAGACCTAACAGAAGGTAATACCAAGGATTGGAGAGAAACGTACTCGGTAGTGTTTTAAGCTTACCTTGCACGGTACAAATCGCCATTAGTGCCAGCGCAGAAACGATGCTGGCGACAGTTAGCATTTGGATAGGAGAAAACTCAGCTAAGGTGAGTTTGAATGCGGTGGCAACCGTTGACCAGAGTAGTACTGCTGATAAACCTAAGCCTAAAGCACGGCGCTCGTTCATGATGTTCCTTCAATAAAACCAACCAGTTAAGATTCACTGGCGACAAGTATGGGACAGGGTAGTGAGCGCCTAGTCTAGCTGTTCGATATCTAGCCGACAAACTGGACATTTATCCAGTGGTAAAATACCATTGAAAGTATCTCATTCTGAACAGTTAAATCTTTATTATGCAATGGATTCTTGAGCATCAAGCTATGTTGATCAGTGGCCTATTCGGTGGCGTCGCAAGTGGCGTGGTAGTTGGCTGGTGGGTCAAACAGAAAATGCGCTTTGACAATCAGCTTCTTGAACAACAATTAGAATCGAATCAGAACCTTGCCAGTAGCCAGATTGCGCAGCTAGAAAAAGAACTCCGTGAGGCACAGCGAGAACTCGACGAGCTAGATAGTGAACGTGACAAGTCAGCCTACGAGTTAAAACAGTCTCACGGCAAGTTGATGGCAGTGTTGGAGAAGCTACGCTATTTCGAGGCAGTGAAGCAGGAACGTCAGCAGTATGCCGATGACCTCAACCAAATTCGTGAGCAAAAATCGCAGCTAGAGGCACAGTTACGTGAGCAAGAAGCGCGACATGAACAACAAAACAAAGCTAGCCAAGAAAAGCTCCAACTGTTAGAGCAGGCAGAAGAACGCCTCAAGCAGCAATTTGAACAGCTTGCCAACCAGCTATTTGAAGCCAAAACGGCCAAAGTGGATCAGCAAAACCGCCAGAGCTTGGATGGTTTGCTTTCTCCTCTAAAAGAGCAGCTGGAAGGGTTCAAGAAGCAAGTGAACGACAGCTTTAATCAAGAAGCCAAAGAGCGCCACACTCTAGTTCATGAGCTAAAAAACCTCCAACGATTAAATGAGCAGATGACCAAAGAAGCGCTTAACCTGACTCAAGCGCTAAAGGGTGATAACAAGCAGCAGGGTAACTGGGGCGAAGTGGTACTCGCGCGTGTACTCGCTGAGTCTGGCTTACGTGAAGGGCATGAATATCAAACCCAAGTCAGTTTGCAAAATGAAGCGGGTAAACGCTACCAGCCCGATGTCATTGTTCACTTACCGCAAGATAAACAAGTGGTGGTGGACTCGAAAATGGCTTTGGTGGCTTACGAAAGGTACTTTAATGCCGAAACTGATAACGAGCGAGAGCGGGCGTTAAGTGACCACTTACTTGCATTGCGAGCGCATATTAAAGGGCTGTCTCAAAAAGATTACCATCAGCTAAAAGGCATTCAGAGCTTAGACTATGTACTGATGTTTATTCCTGTGGAGCCTGCATTTCAGGTCGCTATTCAAGCAGACCCTAGTCTGGTCAAAGATGCCATGGAGCAAAACATCATCTTGGTGAGCCCAACTACTTTGCTCGTCGCGCTACGTACGATCGATAACTTGTGGCGCAACGAGCGGCAAAATCAGAATGCGCAGGTTATTGCCGAGCGTGCCAGCAAACTTTACGACAAACTGCGCCTGTTTGTGGATGATATGGAGAGTCTTGGCGGCGCATTAGATAAAGCCAACCAAAATTACCAAGGGGCAATGAACAAGCTCGCGACTGGGCGCGGGAATGTGATTCGCCAAGCGGAAAGCTTCAAACAACTGGGCGTTGAAGTGAAAAAACCGATTTCCAATGATTTGGCGCAACTCGCTCAGCATGACCATTTCACAGAAAATGCTGCCTTGGATAAAAATGACTCTTTCGTACAAAGACATCCGGATGAGGATAAAGTAAACTAATCGCCCGCAGTGCTTAGGTCGTATTAATTCAATGCGCTGCTCGAAGAGGAATCATCATGACGGATACAAGCGTGCAATCGAATACAGCTTTAGAAACAAATGAAACCACGCACTTTGGTTTCAGTACCGTAGCCAAAGAAGAGAAAGTGGCTAAAGTTGCTCAGGTCTTCCACTCAGTAGCAGCGAAGTACGACATTATGAATGACTTAATGTCGGGTGGTATTCATCGCCTATGGAAGCGCTTTACTATCGACTGCAGTGGTGTTCGTCCTGGTCAGCGCGTGCTTGACCTTGGTGGTGGTACGGGTGACCTAACCGCAAAATTCTCGCGAATTGTTGGCGAAAAAGGTCATGTGGTACTGGCCGATATCAATAACTCTATGCTTAACGTTGGCCGAGATAAGTTACGTGACAATGGTATTGTCGGTAATGTCCATTACGTGCAGGCGAATGCCGAAGAGTTGCCGTTTCCTGACGACTATTTTGATGCGATTACGATTAGCTTCTGCTTACGTAACGTAACGGATAAAGATAAAGCGCTACGCTCTATGTACCGTGTGCTCAAGCCGGGTGGACGTCTACTAGTTCTAGAGTTCTCTAAGCCGATCTTAGAGCCGCTATCAAAGATTTATGATACTTACTCATTCCATTTACTGCCTAAGATGGGCGAGTTAGTGGCTAATGATGCCGAAAGCTACCGTTACCTAGCGGAGTCGATCCGTATGCACCCAGATCAAGAGACACTGAAAGGCATGATGAATGAAGCTGGTTTCGATCAAACCAGTTACTACAACCTGACGGGTGGTATCGTTGCCCTTCACCGTGGTTATAAGTTCTAAGGTCGGTTGCTATGCCATTTGAGCCTCTTGTTACTGCAGTGATTGAAACGTCACTCAATACCCTTATTAACGATGACCCTGAGCTGGGTCGTCGTCTTGCTCGCTTAAAAGGGCAAGTGATTCAAGTTCATCTTAAAGAGCTGAACAAGACATTGACCTTTATCTTTAGCCAGCAAATTGATGTTTTGGCGAATTATGAAGGTGAGCCGGATTGCTATCTATCCTTGAACCTCTCGGTACTGCCAGAACTGCGTGAGCAGTCCAATATCACTAAGCTGATCAAGCAAGATAAACTGGTATTGGAAGGCGATATTCAACTGGCACAAAAGTTTTCGCAGCTGATGACGGATTGCAAACCAGATATTGAAGAGTGGTTATCGCGCGTGACCGGGGATGTTGTCGCGCACACTGTGGTTCAGGGGGCTGCCAATGTCGGTCAATTCTTCAAGTCACAAGCCGCTAAGCATCAAGACCACCTTGCTCAAGTTCTAACAGAAGAGTGGAAAATTGCGCCAGCACCGCTAGAGGTGGCGCACTTTTGTGACCAAGTGGATGAGGTGAAAAGCCAAGCGTCACGTATCGAAGCTAAATTGAATCAACTGTTGGAGCGCGCATGACCCCAACAGAGATGCGTCGTTTATACCAGATCATCCGTGTTCAGCTAGAGTATGGATTGGACGAACTCCTGCCAACACACCAACTGACCAAAGCGCCACTGCTGGCAAGAAAAAGCCTGTTTTGGATTAAGAACAAACATCCAGAGAAGCCACTCGGTGACAGACTGCGTTTAGCACTGCAAGAGCTCGGTCCTGTATGGATTAAATTTGGTCAGATGATGTCGACTCGTCGAGATCTTTTCCCGCCGCAAATTGCAGATCCACTGGCCTTGCTTCAAGATCAGGTTTCCCCATTTGATGGTCAGCTTGCCAAGCAGCAAATCGAACAAGCTCTCGGTGGTTCACTAGAAACATGGTTTGATGATTTCGAGATTGAACCGCTTGCGTCTGCCTCGATCGCTCAGGTGCATACCGCCAAGCTAAAATCGACTAACCAAGAAGTGGTATTGAAGGTTATTCGACCAGATATTCGCCCGGTCATTGATGCAGATCTAAAACTAATGTACCGAATGGCGCGTATAGTCGCCAAAGCACTTCCTGAAGCACGTCGTTTGAAACCTGTTGAAGTGGTGCGCGAATATGAGAAGACCTTGCTTGATGAATTGGACTTGCGCCGAGAAGCGGCCAACGCGATTCAGCTAAGACGTAACTTCGAAGGAAGTGAAGAATTGTACGTTCCTGAAGTTATTACCGACTTCAGTAATGAAACTGTCATGGTTTCTGAGCGAATATACGGCATCCAAGTTTCTGATATTGAAGGGTTGAAGGCTAACGGCACTAATATGAAGCTGTTGGCGGAGCGCGGCGTAAGCGTGTTCTTTACCCAGGTATTTCGAGACAGTTTCTTCCACGCGGATATGCACCCGGGCAATGTATTTGTTGAGCCGGAGCATCCAGAAAACCCGCGTTGGATTGGCTTAGATTGTGGCATCGTTGGTACGCTAAATAGTGAAGATAAACGCTATCTAGCAGAAAACTTTTTAGCTTTCTTTAATCGCGACTACCGACGTGTGGCGGAATTGCATGTTGAGTCAGGTTGGGTTCCACGTGAAACCAACATTGATGAGTTTGAATTCGCAATACGCATTGTATGTGAGCCGATATTTGCTAAGCCGTTGTGTGAAATTTCGTTTGGTCATGTTTTGCTAAACCTGTTTAACACAGCGCGCCGCTTCAATATGGAAGTACAGCCGCAGCTCGTATTGCTGCAAAAGACGCTGCTTTATGTTGAAGGTTTGGGCCGCCAACTCTACCCGCAACTTGATTTGTGGGAGACGGCTAAGCCATTCTTAGAAGAATGGATGATGAACCAAGTTGGTCCACAAGCGGTAATCAATGCGGTTAAAGATCGTGCGCCGTTTTGGGCTGAGAAACTACCTGAGTTGCCAGAGCTTCTCTACGATAGTTTGCGCCAGGGTAAAATGATGAACCAGCGAATGGATCAGCTTTACCAAGGTTATCGTTCAAGCAAGCGCCAACAGGCGACAGGTAAATTTTTATTTGGTGTTGGAGCCACATTAGTCGTATGCTCGGCAATATTGGTCAACAGCACTTATGAGCAACTTTCACTGGCCAGCGCCCTAGGTGGGGTCACATTTTGGTTGCTTAGTTGGCGAGCTTACCGTCAATAGACGTTAAACTCTTGAAATAAATTTGTTTAATAAGACCCGAGGTAAAAAGAATGGGTGGTATTAGTATTTGGCAACTTCTGATTATTGCTGTCATCGTCGTTCTACTATTTGGTACTAAGAAGCTACGTGGTATCGGTGGCGATCTGGGTGGAGCAGTTAAAGGCTTCAAGAAAGCAATGAGCGAAGATGAGTCGGACAAAGATAAGAAAGACGCAGACTTCGAGCAGAAAGCGATTGATCAGCAGAAAACAGACGCAACTGCTGAAACTAAGAAAGACAAAGAGCAGGCGTAGATCGTGTTTGATATCGGTTTTTGGGAACTGGTATTAATATCTGTCGTTGGGCTGGTGGTTCTTGGTCCGGAGCGTTTGCCTCATGCCATTCGTAGTGTTTCCAAATTTGTTGGTGCGGCGAAAAACATGGCAAACAGTGTGAAAGATGAGCTTTCACATGAGCTTAAGGTTCAAGAGCTACAAGAAAACTTGCGCAAAGCCGAGAAGATGGGCATGGAAGATTTATCTCCAGAGCTAAAATCTTCGGTGGAGCAATTAAAGCAAGCTGCGCAAGATGTTCAACGCCCATACGCGAGCAAAAGCGAATCAGCGACGAACAGTGCTGAAGCGGCCAACGAAACTGTTGAGCCTGCTCAGAACGCCAATGACTCAGTAGGGGTGGTTGAGAGTCTAAACACTCAATCAGCGCCACAGGCAGATAAAAAAGCCGAATAGTCTCGCATATAGGAGGAGCTGCTATGGAGTAGCTCCTTTTCGATCTTTATGAGTAGAGGTTTCCATGTCTTCTGTTGAGCAGACACAACCTTTGATCAGCCATTTACTAGAGCTGAGAAATCGCCTGCTACGAGCAATTGTAGCGGTATTGGTGGTTTTCATCGGGCTGATCTATTTTGCCAATGACATCTATGAGTTTGTCTCTGCACCTTTGGTAGAGCGTCTACCTGAAGGGGCAACCATGATTGCTACTGATGTGGCATCACCCTTCTTTACCCCGTTAAAGTTGACCTTGATTGCGTCTATCTTTGTTGCGGTGCCGTTCATTCTTTATCAGGTATGGGCGTTTGTTGCCCCGGGCTTGTATAAACATGAACGTCGCTTAATCATGCCACTGATGTTCTCTAGCTCACTGCTGTTCTATTGCGGTGTTGCATTTGCGTACTTTGTGGTGTTTCCACTGGTGTTTGGATTCTTTACCGCTATTTCACTCGGTGGTGTTGAGTTTGCTACTGACATATCGAGTTACCTCGATTTTGTTCTCGCGCTGTTCCTAGCCTTTGGTATTGCCTTTGAAGTGCCAGTTGCCATCATCTTGTTATGTTGGACTGGGGCGACTAACCCTCAAAGCTTAAGTCAGAAGCGACCATATATTATTGTCGGCGCGTTTATTGTCGGGATGATGCTGACGCCACCAGATATGATATCGCAAACGCTATTGGCGATTCCTATGTGCTTACTGTTTGAAGTTGGTTTGTTCTTTGCGCGCTTTTATGTGCGTAAGGGTGACAATGAGGAACAGGTGGAAGAGTAGAGCTTCCACTAAGCTGTATAGAGCAACGGGGTTGATAGCTATCAACCCCGTTTTGTTTATGGAGAACTGGAGAACTAAAGGCTAAACAGCGTCTTGGCGTTGTCAGTGGTGAGGCCATCCACTTGTTCGACACTGATTTCTCTTAGGTCAGCGACGCGCTGAGCAACGAGCGAGGTATACGCAGGTTCATTGCGTTTACCACGATGCGGAACCGGAGCGAGATAAGGGCAGTCGGTTTCTAAGATAACGTAATCCATATCTAGATGTGGAATCACTTTATCCATACCACCATTTTTAAACGTCGAAACGCCACCAAGCCCAAGATGAAAGCCGAGATCATTGATCGCTTTGGCTTCTTCCACACTGCCACCAAAACAGTGGAATACTCCGCTTAATGAACCATCTTGCTCCTGACGAAGTAATGTAAGGGTCTCTTCTATTGAGTCGCGTGTGTGAATGACCACTGGCAGTTTCATCTCTTTTGCCCAATTGAGCTGAGTAATAAACGCCATCTCTTGCTCGGCTTTGAAGGTTTTATCCCAGTACAGATCGATACCAATTTCACCTACGGCGATGAAGTTGTGCTTATCAAACCAAGAATGAATGATGCCTAGGCTCTGTTTAACATTGGCGTCGACGTAACATGGGTGTAGTCCCATCATCGAGCGGCAAACGTCTGGATACTCAGCCTCGGTGCGCAACATCGGCTCAATCGATTCTAAATCAATGTTTGGCAGTAATATCTTATCAATGCCTTGTGCCAACGCACGCTGGACGACTTGGTCGCGATCAGAATCAAATTCAGTGGCATAAATATGTGCGTGGGTATCAATCATTGCTTATCTCACTCTCTATCAGAGCTGAGAGTATACGGCAGTGTGAGCATTTGGTCATTTTTGCATTTTTCTCTACTCTCTCTGGCGTCGTCGGCTTGGAGTGATATTATGCAATTCAAGCACTTTCACCACACAAGGAGAATAGAGTGTCAGTTTCGATTCAAGGTCAATTCCCTGACCGTCGTATGCGCCGCCTGCGCAAGCATGACTTTAGCCGCCGCTTGATGGCTGAAAACCAATTGTCTGTTAACGATCTGATTTATCCAATGTTTATTCTTATGGGTAAAGATCGCCGCGAAACCGTGGAGTCAATGCCGGGTATCGAACGTTTGTCGATTGATCTAATGCTAGAAGAGGCGCAGTACTTAGCTCAGCTAGGTGTTCCTGCGATCGCTCTATTCCCTGTGGTCAACCAAGATGCAAAAAGTCTATGTGCTGCTGAGGCCTACAACCCTGAAGGCTTGGTGCAGCGTGCGGTTCGTTCTCTGAAAGAGCATGTGCCAGAAATCGGTGTGATCACGGATGTTGCGCTTGACCCGTTCACGACTCATGGCCAAGACGGCATCATTGATGAAGAAGGTTACGTGCTAAACGATGAGACAACCAAAGTCTTGGTTAAACAGGCTCTGTCTCATGCCGAAGCTGGCGCTGATGTTGTTGCCCCGTCAGACATGATGGATGGACGTATTGGTGAGATTCGTAAAGCGCTTGAGCAAGCGGGTCATATCAATACTCAGATCATGGCTTATTCTGCTAAATACGCCTCTTGTTACTATGGCCCTTTCCGTGATGCGGTCGGTAGTGCAAGCAACCTTAAAGGTGGTAATAAGAAAAACTACCAAATGGATCCTGCTAATAGCGATGAAGCGATTCATGAAGTAGCGATGGATGTGAATGAAGGCGCAGACATGGTCATGGTGAAACCTGGTATGCCTTACCTTGATATTGTTCGCCGCGTTAAGTCGGAACTTGAAGTACCAACTTTTGCTTATCAAGTCTCTGGTGAGTATGCGATGCACAAAGCGGCATTTGCCAATGGTTGGTTAAAAGAGCGTGATACCGTAATGGAGTCGCTACTGTGCTTTAAGCGTGCAGGAGCGGACGGCATCCTGACTTATTTTGCTAAAGACGTCGCAGAGTGGTTAGCGGAAGAAAATGCGCAAGCAGCGACCTTCTTAAAAGAAGACTAGGGTCTGTTAAACAAAGAATATCAAAGGCTGGCGTTTGTCAGCCTTTTTTAATTTTGGAGAATATCGATGAGTATTATTTATCGTTTAGGAACGCTAGAAGAGTGTGTTCAAGTCGTTGAGCAGATCGCGGAGTTTGCCCATAAAGAGAGTGTCGAGAGTTTGTCTACACGTTTAGAAGGGAAGCAGCGCTCTTTGATCCAGGTGGCGCAACTAGATGACGACATTCTAGGGTTCAAGATTGGCTACCAGATCGACGAAACGACATTCTACAGCTGGTTTGGTGGCGTGTCTTCTTTAGCGAGAAACAAAGGGGTGGCGCAAAAATTATTAGATATTCAGGAGCAATGGGTAACAGATCAAGGCTATAAACAGCTTAAAGTGAAATCACGTAACCAATTTCCTGCCATGCTCAGATTGCTGATTAAGAATGGTTATCTTATTGAAAATTATGAACTAAAAGAGCCATTATTAGAGAGTCGAATTCACTTTGTAAAGCAGTTAGGCGAGTGTCATAAAAATTAAATGAGATTTTTTCTCATTTAGGTGTTGACGCATTAAATGAGAATGGTTATTATTTATCTCGTCTTAGGGAATGAGAGAAGTTCACAAGGACGTTGAGTTACCAGATTCACAATTGGAGACGGTGATGACACTGAACTTAATCGAACTTGCACGAGTTCTTTTTGACACGACATTGCTCACATTGCTTCCAGTGTAATTTATAGCTTTATGGCAAAGCACCTCATTCACCTGAATTGCTTTGACCCCTTTTTGCTAGGCGACATCGAAAGATGTCGCTTTTTTTATGCCTGCTATTTCGCTCCGAACAAAAGGACACCAGTAGTCTTTTCCACAACGCAAGATCATTTCAGGATCGATCTTTAAACGATCGATCGGATAATTTATTTATTATTTACAAGGGTTTGTGATCTGTTTTTAGTTTTTTGTGCACTGTTTTATATCCTGTGGGTAAATAATATAAACAGAGTTATCCACAGAATGGTGAGTGGGGTGATAAAGGAATAACCAAATGTGTGAGTAGAGTTCAAAGAGTTAAAATGGATTCGCTGAACCAGTCATGGCATCCTAAGCAGATCTTTTTTGCATTTTCTTTGGATACGTAAAGACTATGGCCAACATTCCTGATAATCCGTTGATTTTGATTGACGGTTCTTCTTATTTATACCGCGCATTCCACGCTTATCCAGAAACGATGAGTAATGGCGAGATCCCAACCAATGCCGTTTATGGTGTGGTTAACATGCTACGTAGCATGATGCGTCAGTTCTCTTCAGATCGTATTGCGGTTGTCTTTGATGCAAAAGGAAAAACCTTCCGTGATGATATGTACCCAGAGTACAAAGCTAATCGTCCTCCAATGCCCGATGATCTGCGTTGTCAGATTGAGCCTTTGCACAATGTAATTCGTGCGATGGGTTTGCCATTGATCTGTACCCCGGGCGTAGAAGCCGATGATGTGATTGGTACGCTCGCTTACCAAGCATCTCAAGCGGGTATGCCTGTGTTGATCAGTACCGGTGATAAAGATATGGCTCAGCTGGTGGATGACAATGTTACCTTGATCAACACCATGACCAATGTGGTGATGGATCGTGAAGGTGTGGTTGAGAAGTTTGGTATCCCACCAGAGCTGATTATTGATTACCTCGCATTAATGGGCGATAAGGTCGATAACATTCCTGGTGTACCGGGTGTTGGTGATAAAACCGCAACGGCTTTGCTGCAAGGTATTGGCGGTATTAACAAACTGTATGAAAACCTCGACGACATTGCTCCGCTAGGTTTCCGTGGTTCGAAAACCATGGCGAAAAAGCTACTCGACAACGAAGAAAATGCACGCCTGTCGTATGAACTTGCGACGATCAAGCTAGATGTTGAGTTAGAAGAGACGCCTGAATCTCTGCTTAAAAATGAGCCTAACAAAGATGAGTTGATCAAACTGTATGGTCAGTTGGTGTTTAAATCGTGGCTAAACGAGCTTCTTGATGGTGGTACTGGTGTGGTTGAGGCTGATGAGAAGTCGGGCAACCAGAATGGTGCATCGGCCAGTGCTGCGACAGATATCGACACTTCGGCAGTGACTATCGACCGTAGTCAGTATGAAACCATCCTAGATGAGTCTTCATTCAATGCTTGGCTAGAGAAGCTAAAAGCTGCTGAGGTATTCGCGTGCAGAACCCGCGAACCGAGTATTTGGTTTACATGGATTCAGACCGCGTTGGCCTCTCTTTTGCGACCGAAGAAGGTATCGCTGCTTATGTTCCTGTTGCCCACGATTACCTAGACGCCCCTGCGCAGCTAGAGCGCGATTGGGTGTTGGCGCAACTAAAACCTATCTTAGAAGATGATGCTCAAGCGAAGGTAGGTCAAAACCTTAAGTACGATGCGAGCGTGTTAGCGCGCTACGGCATTGAGATGAAAGGTATTAAGCATGACACCATGTTGGCCTCTTACGTCTATAACAGTGTTGGTGGTAAACATGATATGGACAGCTTGGCGCTGCGTTTCCTTCAGCACAGCTGTATTTCATTCGAACAGATTGCAGGTAAAGGCAAGAACCAACTAACCTTCAATCAAATCGACCTTGATGAAGCGTCACCTTACGCGGCAGAAGATGCCGATGTTACGCTACGTCTTCACAACCGCTTAATGAGCAATATTGAGCCGGATGAAAGGCTGAAAGGTATCTACCAAGATATCGAGGTTCCTTTAGTACCTGTGCTTTCTCGTATCGAACGTACAGGTGTTCTGATCGATGACATGAAGTTGTCTGCTCAGTCTCAAGAGATTGCCCAACGTCTGGATGAATTAGAGCAGAAAGCCTTTGAAATTGCAGAGCAAGAATTCAACATGAATTCGCCAAAGCAGCTTCAAGCTATTCTGTTTGAAAAGATGGGTCTACCAGTAATCAAGAAGACACCTTCAGGTACGCCTTCGACTAACGAAGAAGTGTTGCAAGAGTTGGCATTGGACTACCCATTACCTAAGCTGATCCTTGAATACCGTGGTCTAGCTAAACTTAAGTCTACCTATACAGATAAGCTACCTAAGATGATAAACCCAGAAACTGGGCGCGTGCATACTTCATATCATCAAGCAGTAACTGCGACGGGTCGTCTTTCTTCAACCGATCCTAACTTACAGAATATTCCAATTCGTAATGATGAAGGTCGACGTATCCGACAGGCATTCATCGCGCCACATGGCTATAAAATCATGGCTGTCGATTACTCGCAGATTGAATTGCGTATTATGGCGCATTTATCTGGTGATAAAGCCCTGTTGGATGCTTTCCAACAAGGTAAAGATATCCACTCTGCGACTGCAGCAGAAATTATGGGTACGACCATTGACCAAGTGAGTACTGAGCAGCGTCGCCGTGCGAAGGCAGTTAACTTCGGGCTTATCTATGGTATGAGTGCCTTTGGTTTGGCCAAGCAGCTAGGTATTCCTCGCGGTGAAGCGCAAGACTACATGAACAAGTACTTCGAGCGTTACCCTGGTGTGATGCAGTATATGGAAGATACACGTAGTGCCGCAGCAGAGCAGGGTTTTGTTGAAACGATCTTCGGCCGTCGTTTACACCTTCCTGAAATTAAGTCACGTAACGGTATGCGTCGTAAAGCGGCAGAACGCGCAGCGATCAATGCGCCAATGCAAGGAACGGCAGCTGACATTATCAAGAAGGCGATGCTGTTAGTCGACGAGTGGATTCAAACTGAAGGTGACGGGCGAGTGAAACTGCTTATGCAGGTTCACGATGAATTGGTATTTGAAGTTCAAGAGTCAGCTTTAGCCGAAATTGAAAGTAAAGTACAACAATTGATGGAATCCGCAGCACAGCTAAATGTCCCTCTGGTTGCCGAGGCAGGGCATGGCGACAACTGGGATCAGGCGCACTAGGCAAAAAATCGCCTAAAATACCTATTTTGTATGAGCCAGCGCACAAATACTGGCTTTTTTTTATCTCTAAAAAAGTTAACTGGCATTTGGCTTAAATGTAGTTTAATAAAATTTTAATGGAAAAAACTTACGAAAAGAGTTTTCATTTCTGACCAATTGTTGTACATTAATCTGCGTAGGGTACAGAGGTAAGATGTTCTATCTTTCAGACCTTTTGTTTCACGTTATTGGATTAGGCTGATTCAGCCGCCCCAGTCAGTTTTTGACTGGGGCGTTTTTTATTGTGCCAAAGAAAAATCCCTACTTATCAAAAAGCTACATACCAAGCGAGTCCTTTCCCTGATCTTTCCCCTAATGCCATCTAAAAGCCATTAAAATAATTATGGTTATTGACCTTGGTGTAATTTGGCCAAAGTTTGTAAATTTATACCAGTCACAGTTTGGTTATTTTGATAGAAAAACCAAAACCCAAACAGGCCAGAAAAGATAGCTCTAATTTTGGTTTTTATTTTTATTTTTCAATGAGATGGCTGGTTTTTGGTTGTGGTTTGTCTGAACGGGCATCCCTCTGTTGGGAGTGTTGATTTACGCCTTTAGATACATAATCCTAAGCGCATAATTAATAATAACTACTATTTCTCTCCCGTTGCCCCGCCAGGAAGGTGGGGCTTTTATTTTTCTATGCCGATAAAAAAGCCCTACCATTTTAGGGGCAGGGCTTTAGCAATCATTGTCTGGTCGAGTGTTTACTCTGACTCGCTATCAAGATTCTCTTCTTCGATGATCTCTTCAACAACTGATTCCGCCAGCGCTGGAGCGAACCACTCATCGAGCTTGCTACGCAGTGTATCGACACCGATGCCTTTTAGCGATGAAAAAGCGGCGACGCTGACATCGCCACCAAAGCCCACCGCGTCTTTTTTGATCTTCAGAACTTGTGCTTTGCGCGCACCGCTCTTTAGTTTGTCTGCTTTAGTTAGCAGCACCTGAACAGGAATACCACTGTCTACTGCCCAAAAAATTAGCTGCTGGTCGAGGTCTTTCATTGGGTGACGAATATCCATCAGAACCACTAAGCCTTTTAGACATTGGCGTTTTTGTAGGTACTCACCCAACGATTTTTGCCACTTCTTCTTCATTTCTAGTGGTACTTGAGCAAAGCCGTACCCCGGAAGATCGACAATATGACAGCCATCGGTAACCTTAAAAAGGTTAATAAGTTGTGTACGGCCTGGCGTTTTACTGGTTTTCGCTAAACTACGTTGGTTCGTCAGGCGGTTTAGAGAACTAGATTTACCCGCATTGGAGCGTCCTGCAAACGCAACTTCGATACCTTCATCTTCTGGCAAGGCGCGGATATCCGGCGCACTTGTGATGAAATGGGTGTTTTGATAATGAATTTTTACGCTCACTGTTAACTCCATCTCGACTTTGTGTAGTCGATTGATTACTTTTTTGTGAAATTGTGTAAAATAACCGTGCTCGGCATAAGGTCGCCTATTGTACCATGAGTGGCAACGCAGAGTGGTACCGGAAGCTTGATAATTATAATGGAATGTCATGAAGAAATTAGCGCTAATCTTGAGTCTTTTAGCCAGCTGCTCCGTGTGGGCCCAAGGTAACATTGAAGCTGGTAAAGCAAAATCCCAAACCTGTGTTGCCTGCCATGGTGCTGACGGCAACAGTCAACTCGCTATGTACCCGAAAATTGCAGGTCAGCATGCTAAGTATATTGAAAAGCAGCTGAAAGAATTCAAGTTGGGTATGACTAGTAATGGTAAGCAAGGTCGTATGGATCCTGTGATGAGTGGTATGGCTATGCCACTGTCAGAGGAAGATATGAAAGACCTAGCGGCTTACTATGCGTCTCTACCAATTGCTCACAACACAACGCCAGAGAACGTGGTTGATGCAGGTAAAGTTCTTTACACTGCTGGTGATGCAGAGCGTGGCCTAACGGCATGTATCGCTTGTCATGGTCCACGTGGTAACGGTACAGAACTTTCTGGCTTCCCGAAAATTTCTGGCCAGCATGCTGATTACATTAAGGCTCAGCTTGGAAAATTCCGTGATGGTTCTCGTGGTAACGATATGAACGAGATGATGCGCGATATCGCGAAAAAACTAACGGATGAAGATATCGATACACTTTCTAAATATGTTGGTGGCCTACACTAAGCCCTACTTATTCGTTCGAGCATAAAGTTGTATTGAAAAAGCCCAAGCCGTTGCTTGGGCTTTTTCGTTTGAGCACGATCACATGACTCGCGTGGCCTTGATGAGTCATCTTCCCTCGTTTCTTGTAGGAGATCGCCCATACTTGAATGTGCAAGTTTCTATCAGTTGTTTGTAACTCATTGAAAAATAGGGTGCTGAAATTGTGGGAGTAAAAAAGTACACTTTTTTAGCTTGAGTGGATTGTTCAAAATGACCAAAGCGATAAAGTGTACTCATCGGCAGGGCGCTGATAACGGATTTAAGACTAGGAAGTCTCCACGGACGCAAGTAATGGAAACTTGGTAGTTATAGAAAGGATGCAAGGGTAGGTAGGAAACCTACTTGATAAGGATGGTCGACTTGTCTAATGGTTTAAGACAGTGAAACGGATCAGGCTAAGGACTAGCCCAGACATCAGGAAGTAAATGGAAAGCCAAAACTCACCAGGATGGTGGCAAACAACACTTTTGGCAGGGAAAGCACTAAAAACAAATGGAATATTGGTGCACTGAAGTAAGTGCAACACAGTTTTGCCGAAAGGCATTTAGAAAGCGATAGATAACTCTATCGCTTTTTTTATTGCTATTTTTTATGAAGTGATGATTATTTGCACAATAGTGCTCCACTCTAACGCCAGTTTCTGGTATGTTTCGCATCCCGTTTGAGGATATGTTAAACGCACCCAATATGCATAGTTGCCCCCTTTGTCAAAGCTTGGAGACTCAGCACTACTACCAAGACAAACGTCGAGAGTATTTACAGTGCCTGCAATGTGAGCTTGTGTTTGTTAATCCAGATCAGCGTTTGGATGCAAAACAGGAAAAAGCCCACTACGATTTGCATGAGAATGACCCAAATGATCAAGGGTACCGACGCTTTTTATCTCGGGTTGCAGACCCCATATTAGAGCGTATTGAGGCCAACTCTCACGGGTTAGATTTTGGCTGTGGTCCTGGCCCAACATTGTCACTGATGTTGGAAGAGCAGGGGCACACCATGAGTCTTTACGATATCTACTATCACCCGAATCCTTCGGTGTTAGAAAATTCGTATGACTTTATTACTGCTACAGAGGTTATAGAACACCTCTATGAACCGAATAAGGTTTGGCAGCAATGGTTGAATTTAGTTAAGCCAGGTGGCTGGATTGGTCTTATGACTAAGATGGTCATCGATGTTGAAGCGTTTGCCTCATGGCACTATAAAAACGATCAGACCCATGTGGTGTTCTTTAGTCGTAAAACGTTTCAGTATTTGGCAGAGCGGGATCAGCTCAAGCTTGAATTTATTGGTAATGATGTAATTTTACTGAGGAAAGCCCAGTAATGAGCCGTAGTAAGAAAGCAAGATCGGGTGGCAATGGCGACGTAGTTGTTGTTCGCAACCGAACTCAATCAGACGTTGAAGGACGTCTACGTAAGAAAGACAAAAAGCGCAAAGGTCTAAAGACTGGCGGTCGTAACTCTGAAGCAAAAGATCAGAAGCAGCAGACTGCCGCGCAAAAGCGCGATCCGCGTTTAGGCAGCAAGAAGAAAATTCCTCTTGTGGTTGAAGCTGCTAAGAAGCCAACTAAGGCTGATCGTCGTATTAATGCAGAGAAAGAGCTAGAAATGCTAGAGAGCGATGCACAACTTCGGATATGTTGCGTCAGATATGCAAGACAATGGTGACAAAGCCTGCGTTTTCGATCCTACAGAAATACGTTGACGAAAAATTAGCTCGTATTGAAGTGCTGATGAAGCAGCTAGGTATCTACGAAGAAGAGCCTGAAGAAGAACTTGAGGAAGAGATCGTAGAACAACCTGTTGTGCAGAAGAAGACCAGCAAGAAAGCAGGTTCAGATGATGAGTTACTTTCTCAGTTCGAAGACTTAGACTTGAACCAATTTAAAGGATAATCGAGCATTATGAATGTAACCTTGTTAGCCATTGCGGGCGGAGCCATTATCCTCGGTCTAGCGTCATATGCAGGTTACCTTCTGCTCAAGCTCAAGAAGCAAAAGGAATTGCAGCTGCAGCATCAAAAGTTAGCCATTGAAAAACGCAATGCCAACATATTTGAAAGCGTGCATGTTCTTTGCTTAGCGGGTATTCAAGAGCAGTGTGATCTGTCAGAAATCAGCATTCGTCTTTATAACATCATGGATTATGTTCAAGGTGAAGAGCGCGTTGATTTTGAAAAAGAATTTCCAGCGACGTCAGAGCTTTTCCACATCGTTAAAGATATGGCTCGTGGCGAAGAGCGTCAGGCGTTAGCGAAAAAAGAGCGCATGAAGCAAAACCTTGAGCGCCATAAGGCAGAGTCTCGTCTTCAAGATGCCATCGTTGAAGAGCTGAAGCTTCTGCAGAAAAAGGTTCAACCTCTCAACAATCAGATCAACATTCAAATGATCTAGATTGGCTTTATAGCTCGATCGACTACCCTTTAGAGGGAGTGATCGAGTTATCAATTCTGAGTATTGCTACTCAAAAAGCAGCCTGTCCCACAACCAGTGATATCGAGGTGTGGCAAAATAGCCTGCTAACAATAATGGCTCGTGTAGCCAAACGAAGCATTATAGCCCAAACGGAAATACCATCATGTCGCAGCATGTCGTCGCAAGCCAGCAAATAGTCTGGGACCAAGCCATCCTTGATAAGTACAACTATTCGGGTCCTCGTTACACTTCATACCCAACTGCTTTGGAGTTTCATGAAGCGTTTACGGTAGCGGACTACGATATGGCGTGCACTCAGTACCCAGACAGACCGCTGTCTCTTTATATCCATATCCCTTTCTGCCACAAGCTTTGTTACTACTGTGGTTGTAATAAGGTGATCACCCGTCATGCCCATAAAGCGGATGAGTACTTGGATGTATTAGAGCTTGAGGTTCGTACTCGTGCGGCATTGCTGCAAGGGCGTAAAGTGACCCAACTGCACTTCGGTGGTGGTACACCTACATTTCTGACCAAGGCACAAATCAGCCGAGTGATGAATATTCTGCGTGATGAGTTTAACTTCGAAGGTGACGCTGAAATCAGTATCGAAGTTGACCCGCGTGAAATCGAACTTGATATGCTTGATCACTTACGCGGTGAAGGCTTTAATCGCCTCAGTATTGGTGTACAAGACTTCAACAAGGAAGTGCAAAAGCTGGTTAACCGTGAGCAGGATGAGGAATTTATCTTTGCCATGGTTGAACGTGCTATAAACTCAACCTAAACTGGACATTCGATTCACCTAGATCTGATCCTGCGGTTTGCCGAGCAGACTCAAAACGCAATTTTGCTGGAGACTTTAGCTGATGGGCTGACCTGAACGGCGGCGAACGCTTATCGATCTTTATGTGCCTGCGCACATGCCGCAGCTATTTGCCGCGCAGCGCAAGATTAAAGATGAAGATCTGCCTGTAGCAGAAGAGAAGATGGCGATTCTGCAAGATACTATCTCGACACTGACTGGTGCAGGGTATCAGTTTATCGGTATGGATCACTTCGCTCTGCCAGATGATGAGCTTGCGGTTGCTCAGCGTAATGGTGTGCTCCACCGCAACTTCCAAGGTTACACCACCCAAGGCGAAGCGGACTTAGTGGGCTTTGGTGTGTCAGCGATTTCCATGATTGGCGATGCGTACGCGCAAAACCAAAAAGAGTTGAAGAAGTACTATGCGCAAGTGAACGACCTACGTCATGCTCTATGGAAAGGAGTAGCCCTTGATAGTGATGACTTACTTCGACGTGAAGTGATTAAACAGCTTATCTGTAACTTTAAACTTGATAAGACCATGATTGAGTCTGAGTTTAAGGTGACGTTTAATGACTACTTTAAAGAAGACTTGCAGCTACTACAGACGTTTATTAATGATGAACTGGTGGAAGTGGATGATAAAGAAATTCGCGTTACACTGCGTGGCCGCCTACTGATCCGTAACATCTGTATGTGTTTCGATAAGTATTTAAGAGCTAAGGCGCGTCAGCAGCAGTTTTCCCGAGTCATTTAAGTTGTCGTCATATTTGAAGCCACAGCGTCGTTGTCTTCACAACCTTCCCGGAGCGCCGGCCGCCCCAATCACATAGCGGACTATGCTCATGGGAATAAGGTTATTCGACGCTTAGCTATGACCCCAACTATCTAGAAAACTACTATAAATGCAAAAGCCACCGTTATTCTTTCGATCTGAAAAAGCGGTGGCTTTGTTGTATCTGGAGTAATACTAATGAATTATGGGGCGATATAGGTATCGTGGGCCATTTCCCACAGTGCTTTGACTAGTGGGTTATCAAGCTGCGAGCGTTTGCAGCACACGCCGAGTTTGAAGGGTTTTATCGAAGCGACTTTTAAGCGCTCGATTTTTTCCTTAACAGGGCTGTTATTAATCACTACATCGGGGGCGATTCCCACACCGCAACCAAGGGCAACCATGCTGACAATCGCTTCATGACCAGAAACTTGGGCGTAGATATTAGGCTTAATCTTCATCGTCTTAAACCAAGAGTTGGCGCGGTCTCGGGCGGTACCTGACTCAGGAACAATAAATGGAATTGTTGACCAATCCGGCTGCTCTTTTTGTAGCTCCTTAGCAAAATTACTTACCCCGACCGGAGCTATTACGGAAAGGGGAATTTCACTGATGGTTTCAAACTCAATTCGAGCGGGCAGTTGCTCTGGCTGGGCAGAAATCGCGATATCCACTTCATCACTCAGTACCTTATCAATGGCCTGCGCTGGATCTCCGGTTGAAAGCTTAAACTCAATAAACGGGTGTTGAAGACGAAACTCGGACAAGAGTTCAGGCAGATGGCTGTAACTGGCCGTCACCGAGCAAAATAGACGAATTTCACCTTTCAGTTCTTCTTCATGGCCCTTGAGTTGGGCATTGTAGTTTTGCCATTCACCAAGAATGTTTAACGCGACAGGTAGAAGCTTTTTTGCAGCAGGGGTCAGCTCAACGCTGCGATTGTCTCGCACAAACAGCACTTGAGCAGTGTCGTTTTCCAGTTTTTGTATCTGTCGACTCAGGGCTGACGGGCTGATATGCATCGCTGAAGCCGTCTTTGCGAAGCTCTTACTATCACACAGATGAATGAACAACTGCAGACACTTAATGTTCATGAAATGGTCACATCCTTGTTGCATTTGTTGCGTTACTGGTTGCGCCGATATCACGTGTGAACGACTAAATACCTGTTTTGGCGCAGGTATGGGTCGTTCGGTGCCCGAGCTACCGAGCCTCAACGGAGGCATTCGCTGCAAAGGAGCGCTCTGATGTTAACTCGCTGAACACTTTACCTGCGATTCCTGCGCGAACGACTAGACCAACTAGGTCGTTGTCGTTTTATGGATCGCAGCGAGTTCGCAACTGAAGCTGATTACCTGAAAGGTAAGAAAGTGGTTATTGTTGGTTGTGGTGCTCAAGGCCTAAACCAAGGTCTAAACATGCGTGACTCAGGCCTAAACGTAGCGTACGCACTACGTCAGGCGGCAATTGACGAGCAGCGTCAATCTTACAAGAACGCAAAAGAGAACGGTTTTGAAGTAGCAAGCTACGAAACGCTAATCCCTGAAGCAGACCTAGTCATCAACCTTACGCCAGACAAGCAGCACACTAACGTAGTTGAAACAGTAATGCCGCTAATGAAAGAAGGCGCAGCACTAGGTTATTCACACGGCTTCAACGTTGTTGAAGAAGGTATGCAAATCCGTAAAGACCTAACCGTTGTAATGGTTGCACCTAAGTGTCCAGGTACAGAAGTACGTGAAGAGTACAAGCGTGGCTTCGGTGTACCAACGCTAATCGCTGTTCACCCAGAGAACGATCCAAAAGGTGAAGGTTGGGATATCGCGAAAGCATGGGCAGCAGGTACAGGCGGTCACCGCGCTGGCTGTCTAGAGTCTTCATTCGTAGCGGAAGTTAAATCTGACCTAATGGGTGAGCAAACTATCCTATGTGGCATGCTACAAGCGGGCTCTATCGTTTCTTACGAGAAGATGGTTGCTGACGGCATCGACCCAAGCTACGCAGGTAAACTTCTACAATACGGTTGGGAAACCATCACGGAAGCACTGAAGTTCGGTGGCATCACTCACATGATGGATCGTCTATCTAACCCAGCGAAAATCAAAGCATTTGAGCTTTCTGAAGAGCTAAAAGAGCTAATGCGTCCGCTTTACAACAAGCACATGGATGACATCATCACTGGTGAGTTCTCAAGCACTATGATGGCTGACTGGGCTAACGATGACGCAAACCTACTAGGCTGGCGTGAAGAGACAGGCGAAACAGCATTTGAAAACTACCCAGCAGGCGATATCGAAATCTCTGAGCAAGAGTACTTCGACAACGGTATCCTACTAGTAGCAATGGTTCGTGCCGGTGTTGAACTAGCATTCGAAGCAATGACAGCATCAGGCATCATCGATGAGTCTGCGTACTACGAATCTCTACACGAGCTACCACTAATCGCAAACACAGTAGCACGTAAGCGTCTATACGAAATGAACGTAGTAATCTCAGACACAGCGGAATACGGTAACTACCTATTTGCTAACGTAGCAACTCCGCTACTACGCGAGAAGTTCATGCCTTCAGTAGGTACAGACGTAATCGGTAAAGGTCTAGGCGAGACGTCTAACCAAGTAGATAACGCGACGCTAATCGCAGTTAACGATACGATTCGTAACCACCCAGTTGAGTACATCGGTGAAGAGCTACGTGGGTACATGACTGATATGAAGAACATCGCGGTAGGCGGCTAATTACTTGCCTTAAGGCTTAATTTCGGTGTCGAAGGTGCTCATTTGCTATCGCAAACTCCGCGCCTTCTCCTAGAAATAAAATCTTAATCCTTCGTAATTCACTAGCTTAGGTTAGTAAAGAACTCCAGGCAGACTGGGGTGATAAATACAAAATAAAACACAACATCTAATTAAAAGGCTTGGTCTCCGTTGACCAAGCCTTTTTGTTTAGGGGCAGCGCTTCGCGCTTGGAACGGGCTTCGCCCTGCGAGATGCTAGAACGCTTCGCTGGTGGAAAACTAGATTTGCCTCAATGTCTGAGTAGTGGGTATTTTCAGCTCTCCAGCTCTCCAGCTCTCCAGCTCTCCAGCTCTCCAGCTCTCCGTAGGACGAAGTCCGTTCCCGCATCCAAACTCCGTAGCAAGGCGTTCACAAACAAAAAGGGCCGACGTTCTCACGTCAGCCCTCAGGATTCTCTAGCCTTTCAGCTTACTTATCCGCTAGCTTTTCTTCTAAATCCGCGAGCTTCTTTTCCATCTCAGTTAGCTTTTGACGAGTGCGCAGAAGGACTTGAGTCTGAACATCAAACTCTTCGCGGCTGACTACGTCTAGCTTGTTAAGTTGGCCTTGGATGACTTGGCGAACTTTTTGGTCAACATCTGCACCAAGCTCTTTGACTGGTGCTGGCATTGAATCGTGAATTTGTTTAGCGATTTGCTCTAGTTTCTTTGGGTCAAACATGGTGACTAAAACTCCTTTCTATTTGTGCTCATTCTATGTAATTGATAGGTGAAAGTCGCTACTTCGATAGTAAAAATTCGAAGCTGTTATACCAATTAGAATAAATAGTTGCTCAGCTATTGAGCGGGATAGTTACCTAAATGACAGGTACAAAAAAGGCCACCGAAGTGGCCTTTTACAGAAGTGACAGATTATTTGTTCTCTGCCAGTTCACGATGAGCAGCTTTTGCTTCATCAATTCGTGCTAGCTTTTCCAAGTCTTTGTCTTCAACAAACACTGGTAGAGGCTTATGTTTTTCAGCTAGGTAGCTGTAAATCACAGGCAGTACGAATAGCGTAAAGATAGTACCAATCGCTAGACCAGCAACGATTACGATACCGATACTAAAGCGCTGAGCTGCACCTGCACCAGTTGCGTACATTAGCGGGATAAGACCAGCAATCATCGCAGCTGTAGTCATCAGGATAGGGCGTAGACGAACTTTCGCCGCTTCCATTACCGCTTCTGTCTTGCTCAGTTTGTTGTGCAGCTGCTCTTCTTTCGCTACCTCACAGATCAAGATACCGTGCTTGGTGATAAGACCAACCAGAGTAATCAGACCTACCTGAGAGTAGATGTTCATCGAAGCCGCACCCCATGCCAGAGCAATCAAGGCACCACAGATAGCCAATGGTACAGAAACCATGATCACCAGTGGATCTTTCACCGACTCGAACTGAATTGCCAGTACCAGGAAGATGATTGCTAGTGCCAGACCGAATGTTGCGTATAGTGCGCTACCTTCTGTTACGTACTGACGTGCTTCTCCCATGTAGTCATGGTTGTAACCGCTTGGTAGTTTGCTCGCTGCAATGTCTTCAAACCATGCAATTGCATCACCCATAGCCGCACCAGGAGCTGGAACCGCACCAATGGTTGCTGAGTTTAGCTGGTTGAAGTGAGGCAGTGAACGAGGTTCTGCGACAACATCAATCGTAATCAAGCTACCTAGAGGTACCGCTTTACCATCAGCCGCTTTAACGTAGAAGTTGTTCATCGACTCTGGGTTTAGACGCCACTTACGCTCTACCTGAGGAATAACTTCGTACGAACGTCCGTTAAGGTCGATACGGTT
>JAHQIY010000044.1:0-222700 GCA_019054805.1 Brachionus manjavacas | reverse complement strand
TAAGTATCTTTTTTGGATATGCTTGTATCCATCTATAGATACTACGCTTGGTTTGTGGTTCCAAGCTAGTCTAAATAGTTGTCGAGTTCGCAGCCATTAAGAATTGCTCGGATGAGTGGCGCTGTTTATGATGAACGTCCACCATAGCCTTTGGCGGCAGATTGTTGAGTCGTAACCATACCGATGCCGGTCCCAAGTCCGGATGAAAAAATGGGAGGGAGACTAATAATCACATAAATGATGAGTTTTGTCAAAAGGTTGGAAGAAAAGAAAACAAAAACTTTTATTTGAAAAAAATAGTCTTTTAGACTTACAGCAACAAAAAGAATAAGGTAATTTTTTCTTTAGAATCAATTTGTTTTTAACCAATATTTTGAATCTAAAAAGAAAATTATTTTCAAAATAAAAAAGCCCTGCAAAGCTGCTAACTCTACCTTTGGCCGGTCCCAAGTCCGGATGAGAGAAAATGAGGAGGGGCGGTTATGATGCAGATGCCTAGCTTGGCCGGGGGCAAGGAGGCTTGCAAGCAAGAGCTAATGACTTATGTCTGGCAGACCCTTAGTACTTAGTGAAAAAGTTAAGTATCTTTTTTTGGATATGCTTGTATCCATCTATAGATACGCTTGGTTTGTGGTTCCAAGCTAGTCTAAATAGTTGTCGAGTTCCGCAGCCATTAAGTGCTCGGATGAGTGGCGCTGTTTATGATGAACGTCCCATAGTAACTTTGGCGGCAGATTGTTGAGTCGTAACCATACCGATGCCGGTCCCAAGTCCGGGATGAAAAAAATGGAGAGGAGACTAATCAGCACATAAATGATGAGTTGGTTTGTCAAAAAGGTTGAGAGAAATGAAAAACAAAAACTTTTATTTGAAAAAAATAGTCTTTTAGACTTACAGCAACAAAAGAATACAAGAGTAATTTTTTCTTTAGATCAATTCGTTTCTTTAACCAATATTTTGAATCTAAAGAAAAATTATTTTCAAAATAAAAAATGCAAAGCTGCTAACTCTACCTTTGGCCGGTCCCAAGTCCGGATGAGAAAATGAGTGAGGGGCGGTTATGATGCAGATGCCTAGCAGCCTGGCCGGGAGCAAAGGAGGCTTGCCAAGCAAGGAGCTAATGACATGTCTGGCAGACCCTTAGTACTTAGTGAAAAAAGTTAAGTATCTTATTTTTGGGTATGCTTGTATCCATCTATAGATACGCTTGGTTTGTGGTTCCAAGCTAGTCTAAATAGTTGTCGAGTTCGCAGCCATTAAGTGCTCGGATGAGTGGCGCTGTTTATGATGAACGTCCCATAGTAACTTTGGCGGCAGATTGTTGAGTCGTAACCATACCGATGCCGGTCCCAAGTCCGGATGAAAAAATGGGAGTGAGACTAATCAGCACATAAATGATGAGTTTTGTCAAAAGGTTGAGAGAAATGAAAACAACAACTTTTATTTGAAAAAAATAGTCTTTTAGACTTACAGCAACAAAAGAATAAGGTAATTTTTCTTTAGATCAATTTGTTTTTAACCAATATTTTGAATCTAAAGAAAATTATTTTCAAAATAAAAATGCAAAGCTGCTAACTCTACCTTTGGCCGGTCCCAAGTCCGGATGAGAAAATGAGGAGGGGCGGTTATGATGCAGATGCCTAGCGGCCGGGGCAAGGAGGCTTGCAAGCAAGAGCTAATGACATGTCTGGCAGACCCTTAGTACTTAGTGAAAAAAGTTAAGTATCTCTTTTGGATATGCTTGTATCCATCTATAGATACGCTTGGTTTGTGGTTCCAAGCTAGTCTAAATAGTTGTCGAGTTCGCAGCCATTAAGTGCTCGGATGAGTGGCGCTGTTTATGATGAACGTCCCATAGTAACTTTGGCGGCAGATTGTTGAGTCGTAACCATACCGATGCCGGTCCCAAGTCCGGATGAAAAAATGGGAGGGAGACTAATCAGCACATAAATGATGAGTTTTGTCAAAAGGTTGAGAGAAAAGAAAACAAAAACTTTTATTTGAAAAAAATAGTCTTTTAGACTTACAGCAACAAAAGAATAAGGTAATTTTTCTTTAGATCAATTTGTTTTTAACCAATATTTTGAATCTAAAGAAAATTATTTTCAAAATAAAAATGCAAAGCTGCTAACTCTACCTTTGGCCGGTCCCAAGTCCGGATGAGAAAATGGGATGGGGCGGTTATGATGCAGATGCCTAGCGGCCGGGGCAAGGAGGCTTGCAAGCAAGAGCTAATGACATGTCTGGCAGACCCTTAGTAATTAGTGAAAAAAGTGAAGTATCTTTTTTGGATATGCTTGTATCCATCTATAGATACGCTTGGTTTGTGGTTCCAAGCTAGTCTAAATAGTTGTCGAGTTCGCAGCCATTAAGTGCTCGGATGAGTGGCGCTGTTTATGATGAACGTCCCATAGTAACTTTGGCGGCAGATTGTTGAGTCGTAACCATACCGATGCCGGTCCCAAGTCCGGATGAAAAAATGGGAGGGAGACTAATCAGCACATAAATGATGAGTTTTGTCAAAAGGTTGAGAGAAAAGAAAACAAAAACTTTTATTTGAAAAAAATAGTCTTTTAGACTTACAGCAACAAAAGAATAAGGTAATTTTTTCTTTAGATCAATTTGTTTTTAACCAATATTTTGAATCTAAAGAAAATTATTTTCAAAATAAAAATGCAAAGCTGCTAACTCTACCTTTGGCCGGTCCCAAGTCCGGATGAGAAAATGAGGAGGGGCGGTTATGATGCAGATGCCTAGCGGCCGGGGCAAGGAGGCTTGCAAGCAAGAGCTAATGACATGTCTGGCAGACCCTTAGTACTTAGTGAAAAAGTTAAGTATCTTTTTTGGATATGCTTGTATCCATCTATAGATACGCTTGGTTTGTGGTTCCAAGCTAGTCTAAATAGTTGTCGAGTTCGCAGCCATTAAGTGCTCGGATGAGTGGCGCTGTTTATGATGAACGTCCCATAGTAACTTTGGCGGCAGATTGTTGAGTCGTAACCATACCGATGCCGGTCCCAAGTCCGGATGAAAAAATGGGAGGGAGACTAATCAGCACATAAATGATGAGTTTTGTCAAAAGGTTGAGAGAAAAGAAAACAAAAACTTTTATTTGAAAAAAATAGTCTTTTAGACTTACAGCAACAAAAGAATAAGGTAATTTTTCTTTAGATCAATTCGTTTTTAACCAATATTTTGAATCTAAAAGAAAATTATTTTCAAAATAAAAATGCAAAGCTGCTAACTCTACCTTTGGCCGGTCCCAAGTCCGGATGAGAAAATGAGGAGGGGCGGTTATGATGCAGATGCCTAGCGGCCGGGGGCAAGGAGGCTTGCAAGCAAGAACTAATGACATGTCTGGCAGACCCTTAGTACTTAGTGAAAAAAGTTAAGTATCTTTTTTTGGATATGCTTGTATCCATCTATAGATACGCTTGGTTTGTGGTTCCAAGCTAGTCTAAATAGTTGTCGAGTTCGCAGCCATTAAGTGCTCGGATGAGTGGCGCTGTTTATGATGAACGTCCCATAGTAACTTTGGCGGCAGATTGTTGAGTCGTAACCATACCGATGCCGGTCCCAAGTCCGGATGAAAAAATGGGAGGGAGACTAATCAGCACATAAATGATGAGTTTTGTCAAAAGGTTGAGAGAAAAAGAAAACAAAAACTTTTATTTGAAAAAAATAGTCTTTTAGACTTACAGCAACAAAAAGAATAAGGTAATTTTTCTTTAGATCAATTCGTTTTTAACCAATATTTTGAATCTAAAGAAAATTATTTTCAAAATAAAAATGCAAAGCTGCTAACTCTACCTTTGGCCGGTCCCAAGTCCGGATGAGAAAATGAGGAGGGGCGGTTATGATGCAGATGCCTAGCGGCCGGGGCAAGGAGGCTTGCAAGCAAGAGCTAATGACATGTCTGGCAGACCCTTAGTACTTAGTGAAAAAAGTTAAGTATCTTTTTTTGGATATGCTTGTATCCATCTATAGATACGCTTGGTTTTGTGAAGTTCCAAGCTAGTCTAAATAGTTGTCGAGTTCGCAGCCATTAAGTGCTCGGATGAGTGGCGCTGTTTATGATGAACGTCCCATAGTAACTTTGGCGGCAGATTGTTGAGTCGTAACCATACCGATGCCGGTCCCAAGTCCGGATGAAAAAATGGGAGGAGACTAATCAGCACATAAATGATGAGTTTTGTCAAAAGGTTGAGAGAAAAGAAAACAAAAACTTTTTATTTGAAAAAATAGTCTTTTAGACTTACAGCAACAAAAGAATAAGGTAATTTTTCTTTAGATCAATTCGTTTTTAACCAATATTTTGAATCTAAAGAAAATTATTTTCAAAATAAAAATGCAAAGCTGCTAACTCTACCTTTGGCCGGTCCCAAGTCCGGATGAGAAAATGAGGAGGGGCGGTTATGATGCAGATGCCTAGCGGCCGGGGCAAGGAGGCTTGCAAGCAAGAGCTAATGACATGTCTGGCAGACCCTTAGTACTTAGTGAAAAAAGTTAAGTATCTCTTTTGGATATGCTTGTATCCATCTATAGATACGCTTGGTTTGTGGTTCCAAGCTAGTCTAAATAGTTGTCGAGTTCGCAGCCATTAAGTGCTCGGATGAGTGGCGCTGTTTATGATGAACGTCCCATAGTAACTTTGGCGGCAGATTGTTGAGTCGTAACCATACCGATGCCGGTCCCAAGTCCGGATGAAAAAATGGGAGTGAGACTAATCAGCACATAAATGATGAGTTTTGTCAAAAGGTTGAGAGAAATGAAAACAACAACTTTTTTTGAAAAAAATAGTCTTTTAGACTTACAGCAACAAAAGAATAAGGTAATTTTTCTTTAGATCAATTCGTTTTTAACCAATATTTTGAATCTAAAGAAAATTATTTTCAAAATAAAAATGCAAAGCTGCTAACTCTACCTTTGGCCGGTCCCAAGTCCGGATGAGAAAATGAGGAGGGGCGGTTATGATGCAGATGCCTAGCGGCCGGGGCAAGGAGGCTTGCAAGCAAGAGCTAATGACATGTCTGGCAGACCCTTAGTACTTAGTGAAAAAAGTTAAGTATCTTTTTTGGATATGCTTGTATCCATCTATAGATACGCTTGGTTTGTGGTTCCAAGCTAGTCTAAATAGTTGTCGAGTTCGCAGCCATTAAGTGCTCGGATGAGTGGCGCTGTTTATGATGAACGTCCCATAGTAACTTTGGCGGCAGATTGTTGAGTCGTAACCATACCGATGCCGGTCCCAAGTCCGGATGAAAAAATGGGAGGGAGACTAATCAGCACATAAATGATGAGTTTTGTCAAAAGGTTGAGAGAAAAGAAAACAAAAACTTTTATTTGAAAAAAATAGTCTTTTAGACTTACAGCAACAAAAGAATAAGGTAATTTTTCTTTAGATCAATTTGTTTTTAACCAATATTTTGAATCTAAAGAAAATTATTTTCAAAATAAAAATGCAAAGCTGCTAACTCTACCTTTGGCCGGTCCCAAGTCCGGATGAGAAAATGAGGAGGGCGGTTATGATGCAGATGCCTAGCGGCCGGGGCAAGGAGGCTTGCAAGCAAGAGCTAATGACATGTCTGGCAGACCCTTAGTACTTAGTGAAAAAGTTAAGTATCTTTTTTGGATATGCTTGTATCCATCTATAGATACGCTTGGTTTGTGGTTCCAAGCTAGTCTAAATAGTTGTCGAGTTCGCAGCCATTAAGTGCTCGGATGAGTGGCGCTGTTTATGATGAACGTCCCATAGTAACTTTGGCGGCAGATTGTTGAGTCGTAACCATACCGATGCCGGTCCCAAGTCCGGATGAAAAAATGGGAGGAGACTAATCAGCACATAAATGATGAGTTTTGTCAAAAGGTTGAGAGAAAAGAAAACAAAAACTTTTATTTGAAAAAAATAGTCTTTTAGACTTACAGCAACAAAAGAATAAGGTAATTTTTCTTTAGATCAATTTGTTTTTAACCAATATTTTGAATCTAAAGAAAATTATTTTCAAAATAAAAATGCAAAGCTGCTAACTCTACCTTTGGCCGGTCCCAAGTCCGGATGAGAAAATGAGGAGTGGCGGTTATGATGCAGATGCCTAGCGGCCGGGGCAAGGAGGCTTGCAAGCAAGAACTAATGACATGTCTGGCAGACCCTTAGTACTTAGTGAAAAAAGTTAAGTATCTTTTTTTGGATATGCTTGTATCCATCTATAGATACGCTTGGTTTGTGGTTCCAAGCTAGTCTAAATAGTTGTCGAGTTCGCAGCCATTAAGTGCTCGGATGAGTGGCGCTGTTTATGATGAACGTCCCATAGTAACTTTGGCGGCAGATTGTTGAGTCGTAACCATACCGATGCCGGTCCCAAGTCCGGATGAAAAAATGGGAGGGAGACTAATCAGCACATAAATGATGAGTTTTGTCAAAAGGTTGAGAGAAAAGAAAACAAAAACTTTTATTTGAAAAAAATAGTCTTTTAGACTTACAGCAACAAAAGAATAAGGTAATTTTTCTTTAGATCAATTTGTTTTTTAACCAATATTTTGAATCTAAAGAAAATTATTTTCAAAAATAAAAATGCAAAGCTGCTAACTCTACCTTTGGCCGGTCCCAAGTCCGGATGAGAAAATGAGGAGGGGCGGTTATGATGCAGATGCCTAGCGGCCGGGGCAAGGAGGCTTGCAAGCAAGAGCTAATGACATGTCTGGCAGACCCTTAGTACTTAGTGAAAAAAGTTAAGTATCTTTTTTGGATATGCTTGTATCCATCTATAGATACGCTTGGTTTGTGGTTCCAAGCTAGTCTAAATAGTTGTCGAGTTCGCAGCCATTAAGTGCTCGGATGAGTGGCGCTGTTTATGATGAACGTCCCATAGTAACTTTGGCGGCAGATTGTTGAGTCGTAACCATACCGATGCCGGTCCCAAGTCCGGATGAAAAAATGGGAGGGAGACTAATCAGCACATAAATGATGAGTTTTGTCAAAAGGTTGAGAGAAAAGAAAACAAAAACTTTTATTTGAAAAAAATAGTCTTTTAGACTTACAGCAACAAAAGAATAAGGTAATTTTTCTTTAGATCAATTTGTTTTTAACCAATATTTTGAATCTAAAGAAAATTATTTTCAAAATAAAAATGCAAAGCTGCTAACTCTACCTTTGGCCGGTCCCAAGTCCGGATGAGAAAATGAGGAGGGGCGGTTATGATGCAGATGCCTAGCGGCCGGGGCAAGGAGGCTTGCAAGCAAGAGCTAATGACATGTCTGGCAGACCCTTAGTACTTAGTGAAAAAGTTAAGTATCTTTTTGGATATGCTTGTATCCATCTATAGATACGCTTGGTTTGTGGTTCCAAGCTAGTCTAAATAGTTGTCGAGTTCGCAGCCATTAAGTGCTCGGATGAGTGGCGCTGTTTATGATGAACGTCCCATAGTAACTTTGGCGGCAGATTGTTGAGTCGTAACCATACCGATGCCGGTCCCAAGTCCGGATGAAAAAATGGGAGGGAGACTAATCAGCACATAAATGATGAGTTTTGTCAAAAGGTTGAGAGAAAAGAAAACAAAAACTTTTATTTGAAAAAAATAGTCTTTTAGACTTACAGCAACAAAAGAATAAGGTAATTTTTCTTTAGATCAATTTGTTTTTAACCAATATTTTGAATCTAAAGAAAATTATTTTCAAAATAAAAATGCAAAGCTGCTAACTCTACCTTTGGCCGGTCCCAAGTCCGGATGAGAAAATGAGGAGGGGCGGTTATGATGCAGATGCCTAGCGGCCGGGGCAAGGAGGCTTGCAAAGCAAGAGCTAATGACATGTCTGGCAGACCCTTAGTACTTAGTGAAAAAAAGTTAAGTATCTTTTTTTGGATATGCTTGTATCCATCTATAGATACGCTTGGTTTGTGGTTCCAAGCTAGTCTAAATAGTTGTCGAGTTCGCAGCCATTAAGTGCTCGGATGAGTGGCGCTGTTTATGATGAACGTCCCATAGTAACTTTGGCGGCAGATTGTTGAGTCGTAACCATACCGATGCCGGTCCCAAGTCCGGATGAAAAAATGGGAGGGAGACTAATCAGCACATAAATGATGAGTTTTGTCAAAAGGTTGAGAGAAAAGAAAACAAAAACTTTTATTTGAAAAAAATAGTCTTTTAGACTTACAGCAACAAAAGAATAAGGTAATTTTTCTTTAGATCAATTTGTTTTTAACCAATATTTTGAATCTAAAGAAAATTATTTTCAAAATAAAAATGCAAAGCTGCTAACTCTACCTTTGGCCGGTCCCAAGTCCGGATGAGAAAATGAGGAGGGGCGGTTATGATGCAGATGCCTAGCGGCCGGGGCAAGGAGGCTTGCAAGCAAGAGCTAATGACATGTCTGGCAGACCCTTAGTACTTAGTGAAAAAGTTAAGTATCTTTTTTGGATATGCTTGTATCCATCTATAGATACGCTTGGTTTGTGGTTCCAAGCTAGTCTAAATAGTTGTCGAGTTCGCAGCCATTAAGTGCTCGGATGAGTGGCGCTGTTTATGATGAACGTCCCATAGTAACTTTGGCGGCAGATTGTTGAGTCGTAACCATACCGATGCCGGTCCCAAGTCCGGATGAAAAAATGGGAGGGAGACTAATCAGCACATAAATGATGAGTTTTGTCAAAAGGTTGAGAGAAAAGAAAACAAAAACTTTTATTTGAAAAAAATAGTCTTTTAGACTTACAGCAACAAAAGAATAAGGTAATTTTTCTTTAGATCAATTTGTTTTTAACCAATATTTTGAATCTAAAGAAAATTATTTTCAAAATAAAAATGCAAAGCTGCTAACTCTACCTTTGGCCGGTCCCAAGTCCGGATGAGAAAATGAGGAGGGGCGGTTATGATGCAGATGCCTAGCGGCCGGGGCAAGGAGGCTTGCAAGCAAGAGCTAATGACATGTCTGGCAGACCCTTAGTACTTAGTGAAAAAGTTAAGTATCTTTTTTTGGATATGCTTGTATCCATCTATAGATACGCTTGGTTTGTGGTTCCAAGCTAGTCTAAATAGTTGTCGAGTTCGCAGCCATTAAGTGCTCGGATGAGTGGCGCTGTTTATGATGAACGTCCCATAGTAACTTTGGCGGCAGATTGTTGAGTCGTAACCATACCGATGCCGGTCCCAAGTCCGGATGAAAAAATGGGAGGAGACTAATCAGCACATAAATGATGAGTTTTGTCAAAAGGTTGAGAGAAAAGAAAACAAAAACTTTTATTTGAAAAAAATAGTCTTTTAGACTTACAGCAACAAAAGAATAAGGTAATTTTTCTTTAGATCAATTTGTTTTTAACCAATATTTTGAATCTAAAGAAAATTATTTTCAAAATAAAAATGCAAAGCTGCTAACTCTACCTTTGGCCGGTCCCAAGTCCGGATGAGAAAATGAGGAGGGGCGGTTATGATGCAGATGCCTAGCGGCCGGGGCAAGGAGGCTTGCAAGCAAGAGCTAATGACATGTCTGGCAGACCCTTAGTACTTAGTGAAAAAGTTAAGTATCTTTTTTTGGATATGCTTGTATCCATCTATAGATACGCTTGGTTTGTGGTTCCAAGCTAGTCTAAATAGTTGTCGAGTTCGCAGCCATTAAGTGCTCGGATGAGTGGCGCTGTTTATGATGAACGTCCCATAGTAACTTTGGCGGCAGATTGTTGAGTCGTAACCATACCGATGCCGGTCCCAAGTCCGGATGAAAAAAATGGGAGGGAGACTAATCAGCACATAAATGATGAGTTTTGTCAAAAGGTTGAGAGAAAAGAAAACAAAAACTTTTATTTGAAAAAAATAGTCTTTTAGACTTACAGCAACAAAAGAATAAGGTAATTTTTCTTTAGATCAATTTGTTTTTAACCAATATTTTGAATCTAAAGAAAATTATTTTCAAAATAAAAATGCAAAGCTGCTAACTCTACCTTTGGCCGGTCCCAAGTCCGGATGAGAAAATGAGGAGGGGCGGTTATGATGCAGATGCCTAGCGGCCGGGGCAAGGAGGCTTGCAAGCAAGAGCTAATGACATGTCTGGCAGACCCTTAGTACTTAGTGAAAAAGTTAAGTATCTTTTTTTGGATATGCTTGTATCCATCTATAGATACGCTTGGTTTGTGGTTCCAAGCTAGTCTAAATAGTTGTCGAGTTCGCAGCCATTAAGTGCTCGGATGAGTGGCGCTGTTTATGATGAACGTCCCATAGTAACTTTGGCGGCAGATTGTTGAGTCGTAACCATACCGATGCCGGTCCCAAGTCCGGATGAAAAAATGGGAGGGAGACTAATCAGCACATAAATGATGAGTTTTGTCAAAAGGTTGAGAGAAAAGAAAACAAAAACTTTTATTTGAAAAAAATAGTCTTTTAGACTTACAGCAACAAAAGAATAAGGTAATTTTTCTTTAGATCAATTTGTTTTTAACCAATATTTTGAATCTAAAGAAAATTATTTTCAAAATAAAAATGCAAAGCTGCTAACTCTACCTTTGGCCGGTCCCAAGTCCGGATGAGAAAATGAGGAGGGGCGGTTATGATGCAGATGCCTAGCGGCCGGGGCAAGGAGGCTTGCAAGCAAGAGCTAATGACATGTCTGGCAGACCCTTAGTACTTAGTGAAAAAAGTTAAGTATCTTTTTTTGGATATGCTTGTATCCATCTATAGATACGCTTGGTTTGTGGTTCCAAGCTAGTCTAAATAGTTGTCGAGTTCGCAGCCATTAAGTGCTCGGATGAGTGGCGCTGTTTATGATGAACGTCCCATAGTAACTTTGGCGGCAGATTGTTGAGTCGTAACCATACCGATGCCGGTCCCAAGTCCGGATGAAAAAATGGGAGGAGACTAATCAGCACATAAATGATGAGTTTTGTCAAAAGGTTGAGAGAAAAGAAAACAAAAACTTTTATTTGAAAAAAATAGTCTTTTAGACTTACAGCAACAAAAGAATAAGGTAATTTTTCTTTAGATCAATTTGTTTTTAACCAATATTTTGAATCTAAAGAAAATTATTTTCAAAATAAAAATGCAAAGCTGCTAACTCTACCTTTGGCCGGTCCCAAGTCCGGATGAGAAAATGAGGAGGGGCGGTTATGATGCAGATGCCTAGCGGCCGGGGCAAGGAGGCTTGCAAGCAAGAGCTAATGACATGTCTGGCAGACCCTTAGTACTTAGTGAAAAAAGTTAAGTATCTTTTTTGGATATGCTTGTATCCATCTATAGATACGCTTGGTTTGTGGTTCCAAGCTAGTCTAAATAGTTGTCGAGTTCGCAGCCATTAAGTGCTCGGATGAGTGGCGCTGTTTATGATGAACGTCCCATAGTAACTTTGGCGGCAGATTGTTGAGTCGTAACCATACCGATGCCGGTCCCAAGTCCGGATGAAAAAATGGGAGGGAGACTAATCAGCACATAAATGATGAGTTTTGTCAAAAGGTTGAGAGAAAAGAAAACAAAAACTTTTATTTGAAAAAATAGTCTTTTAGACTTACAGCAACAAAAGAATAAGGTAATTTTTCTTTAGATCAATTTGTTTTTAACCAATAGTTTGAATCTAAAGAAAATTTTTTTTAAAAAAAAAAATGCAAAGCTGCTAACTCTACCTTTGGCCGGTCCCAAGTCCGGATGAGAAAATGAGGAGGGGCGGTTATGATGCAGATGCCTAGCGGCCGGGGCAAGGAGGCTTGCAAGCAAGAGCTAATGACATGTCTGGCAGACCCTTAGTACTTAGTGAAAAAAAGTTAAGTATCTTTTTTTGGATATGCTTGTATCCATCTATAGATACGCTTGGTTTGTGGTTCCAAGCTAGTCTAAATAGTTGTCGAGTTCGCAGCCATTAAGTGCTCGGATGAGTGGCGCTGTTTATGATGAACGTCCCATAGTAACTTTGGCGGCAGATTGTTGAGTCGTAACCATACCGATGCCGGTCCCAAGTCCGGATGAAAAAATGGGAGGGAGACTAATCAGCACATAAATGATGAGTTTTGTCAAAAGGTTGAGAGAAAAGAAAACAAAAACTTTTATTTGAAAAAATAGTCTTTTAGACTTACAGCAACAAAAGAATAAGGTAATTTTTCTTTAGATCAATTTGTTTTTAACCAATATTTTGAATCTAAAGAAAATTATTTTCAAAATAAAAATGCAAAGCTGCTAACTCTACCTTTGGCCGGTCCCAAGTCCGGATGAGAAAATGAGGAGGGGCGGTTATGATGCAGATGCCTAGCGGCCGGGGCAAGGAGGCTTGCAAGCAAGAGCTAATGACATGTCTGGCAGACCCTTAGTACTTAGTGAAAAAAGTTAAGTATCTTTTTTTGGATATGCTTGTATCCATCTATAGATACGCTTGGTTTGTGGTTCCAAGCTAGTCTAAATAGTTGTCGAGTTCGCAGCCATTAAGTGCTCGGATGAGTGGCGCTGTTTATGATGAACGTCCCATAGTAACTTTGGCGGCAGATTGTTGAGTCGTAACCATACCGATGCCGGTCCCAAGTCCGGATGAAAAAATGGGAGGAGACTAATCAGCACATAAATGATGAGTTTTGTCAAAAGGTTGAGAGAAAAGAAAACAAAAACTTTTATTTGAAAAAAATAGTCTTTTAGACTTACAGCAACAAAAGAATAAGGTAATTTTTCTTTAGATCAATTTGTTTTTTTTAACCAATATTTTGAATCTAAAGAAAATTATTTTCAAAATAAAAATGCAAAGCTGCTAACTCTACCTTTGGCCGGTCCCAAGTCCGGATGAGAAAATGAGGAGGGGCGGTTATGATGCAGATGCCTAGCGGCCGGGGCAAGGAGGCTTGCAAGCAAGAGCTAATGACATGTCTGGCAGACCCTTAGTACTTAGTGAAAAAAGTTAAGTATCTTTTTTTGGATATGCTTGTATCCATCTATAGATACGCTTGGTTTGTGGTTCCAAGCTAGTCTAAATAGTTGTCGAGTTCGCAGCCATTAAGTGCTCGGATGAGTGGCGCTGTTTATGATGAACGTCCCATAGTAACTTTGGCGGCAGATTGTTGAGTCGTAACCATACCGATGCCGGTCCCAAGTCCGGATGAAAAAATGGGAGGGAGACTAATCAGCACATAAATGATGAGTTTTGTCAAAAGGTTGAGAGAAAAGAAAACAAAAACTTTTATTTGAAAAAAATAGTCTTTTAGACTTACAGCAACAAAAGAATAAGGTAATTTTTCTTTAGATCAATTTGTTTTTAACCAATATTTTGAATCTAAAGAAAATTATTTTCAAAATAAAAATGCAAAGCTGCTAACTCTACCTTTGGCCGGTCCCAAGTCCGGATGAGAAAATGAGGAGGGGCGGTTATGATGCAGATGCCTAGCGGCCGGGGCAAGGAGGCTTGCAAGCAAGAGCTAATGACATGTCTGGCAGACCCTTAGTACTTAGTGAAAAAGTTAAGTATCTTTTTTTGGATATGCTTGTATCCATCTATAGATACGCTTGGTTTGTGGTTCCAAGCTAGTCTAAATAGTTGTCGAGTTCGCAGCCATTAAGTGCTCGGATGAGTGGCGCTGTTTATGATGAACGTCCCATAGTAACTTTGGCGGCAGATTGTTGAGTCGTAACCATACCGATGCCGGTCCCAAGTCCGGATGAAAAAATGTGAGGAGACTAATCAGCACATAAATGATGAGTTTTGTCAAAAGGTTGAGAGAAAAGAAAACAAAAACTTTTATTTGAAAAAAATAGTCTTTTAGACTTACAGCAACAAAAGAATAAGGTAATTTTTCTTTAGATCAATTTGTTTTTAACCAATATTTTGAATCTAAAGAAAATTATTTTCAAAATAAAAATGCAAAGCTGCTAACTCTACCTTTGGCCGGTCCCAAGTCCGGATGAGAAAATGAGGAGGGGCGGTTATGATGCAGATGCCTAGCGGCCGGGGCAAGGAGGCTTGCAAGCAAGAGCTAATGACATGTCTGGCAGACCCTTAGTACTTAGTGAAAAAAGTTAAGTATCTTTTTTTTGATATGCTTGTATCCATCTATAGATACGCTTGGTTTGTGGTTCCAAGCTAGTCTAAATAGTTGTCGAGTTCGCAGCCATTAAGTGCTCGGATGAGTGGCGCTGTTTATGATGAACGTCCCATAGTAACTTTGGCGGCAGATTGTTGAGTCGTAACCATACCGATGCCGGTCCCAAGTCCGGATGAAAAAATGGGAGGAGACTAATCAGCACATAAATGATGAGTTTTGTCAAAAGGTTGAGAGAAAAGAAAACAAAAACTTTTATTTGAAAAAAATAGTCTTTTAGACTTACAGCAACAAAAGAATAAGGTAATTTTTCTTTAGATCAATTTGTTTTTAACCAATATTTTGAATCTAAAGAAAATTATTTTCAAAATAAAAATGCAAAGCTGCTAACTCTACCTTTGGCCGGTCCCAAGTCCGGATGAGAAAATGAGGAGGGGCGGTTATGATGCAGATGCCTAGCGGCCGGGGCAAGGAGGCTTGCAAGCAAGAGCTAATGACATGTCTGGCAGACCCTTAGTACTTAGTGAAAAAAGTTAAGTATCTTTTTTGGATATGCTTGTATCCATCTATAGATACGCTTGGTTTGTGGTTCCAAGCTAGTCTAAATAGTTGTCGAGTTCGCAGCCATTAAGTGCTCGGATGAGTGGCGCTGTTTATGATGAACGTCCCATAGTAACTTTGGCGGCAGATTGTTGAGTCGTAACCATACCGATGCCGGTCCCAAGTCCGGATGAAAAAATGGGAGGGAGACTAATCAGCACATAAATGATGAGTTTTGTCAAAAGGTTGAGAGAAAAGAAAACAAAAACTTTTATTTGAAAAAAATAGTCTTTTAGACTTACAGCAACAAAAGAATAAGGTAATTTTTCTTTAGATCAATTTGTTTTTAACCAATATTTTGAATCTAAAGAAAATTATTTTCAAAATAAAAATGCAAAGCTGCTAACTCTACCTTTGGCCGGTCCCAAGTCCGGATGAGAAAATGAGGAGGGGCGGTTATGATGCAGATGCCTAGCGGCCGGGGCAAGGAGGCTTGCAAGCAAGAGCTAATGACATGTCTGGCAGACCCTTAGTACTTAGTGAAAAAAGTTAAGTATCTTTTTTGGATATGCTTGTATCCATCTATAGATACGCTTGGTTTGTGGTTCCAAGCTAGTCTAAATAGTTGTCGAGTTCGCAGCCATTAAGTGCTCGGATGAGTGGCGCTGTTTATGATGAACGTCCCATAGTAACTTTGGCGGCAGATTGTTGAGTCGTAACCATACCGATGCCGGTCCCAAGTCCGGATGAAAAAATGGGAGGAGACTAATCAGCACATAAATGATGAGTTTTGTCAAAAGGTTGAGAGAAAAGAAAACAAAAACTTTTATTTGAAAAAAATAGTCTTTTAGACTTACAGCAACAAAAGAATAAGGTAATTTTTCTTTAGATCAATTTGTTTTTAACCAATATTTTGAATCTAAAGAAAATTATTTTCAAAATAAAAATGCAAAGCTGCTAACTCTACCTTTGGCCGGTCCCAAGTCCGGATGAGAAAATGAGGAGGGGCGGTTATGATGCAGATGCCTAGCGGCCGGGGCAAGGAGGCTTGCAAGCAAGAGCTAATGACATGTCTGGCAGACCCTTAGTACTTAGTGAAAAAAGTTAAGTATCTTTTTTTGGATATGCTTGTATCCATCTATAGATACGCTTGGTTTGTGGTTCCAAGCTAGTCTAAATAGTTGTCGAGTTCGCAGCCATTAAGTGCTCGGATGAGTGGCGCTGTTTATGATGAACGTCCCATAGTAACTTTGGCGGCAGATTGTTGAGTCGTAACCATACCGATGCCGGTCCCAAGTCCGGATGAAAAAATGGGAGGAGACTAATCAGCACATAAATGATGAGTTTTGTCAAAAGGTTGAGAGAAAAGAAAACAAAAACTTTTATTTGAAAAAAATAGTCTTTTAGACTTACAGCAACAAAAGAATAAGGTAATTTTTCTTTAGATCAATTTGTTTTTAACCAATATTTTGAATCTAAAGAAAATTATTTTCAAAATAAAAATGCAAAGCTGCTAACTCTACCTTTGGCCGGTCCCAAGTCCGGATGAGAAAATGAGGAGGGGCGGTTATGATGCAGATGCCTAGCGGCCGGGGCAAGGAGGCTTGCAAGCAAGAGCTAATGACATGTCTGGCAGACCCTTAGTACTTAGTGAAAAAAGTTAAGTATCTTTTTTGGATATGCTTGTATCCATCTATAGATACGCTTGGTTTGTGGTTCCAAGCTAGTCTAAATAGTTGTCGAGTTCGCAGCCATTAAGTGCTCGGATGAGTGGCGCTGTTTATGATGAACGTCCCATAGTAACTTTGGCGGCAGATTGTTGAGTCGTAACCATACCGATGCCGGTCCCAAGTCCGGATGAAAAAATGGGAGGGAGACTAATCAGCACATAAATGATGAGTTTTGTCAAAAGGTTGAGAGAAAAGAAAACAAAAACTTTTATTTGAAAAAAATAGTCTTTTAGACTTACAGCAACAAAAGAATAAGGTAATTTTTCTTTAGATCAATTTGTTTTTAACCAATATTTTGAATCTAAAGAAAATTATTTTCAAAATAAAAATGCAAAGCTGCTAACTCTACCTTTGGCCGGTCCCAAGTCCGGATGAGAAAATGAGGAGGGGCGGTTATGATGCAGATGCCTAGCGGCCGGGGCAAGGAGGCTTGCAAGCAAGAGCTAATGACATGTCTGGCAGACCCTTAGTACTTAGTGAAAAAAGTTAAGTATCTTTTTTTGGATATGCTTGTATCCATCTATAGATACGCTTGGTTTGTGGTTCCAAGCTAGTCTAAATAGTTGTCGAGTTCGCAGCCATTAAGTGCTCGGATGAGTGGCGCTGTTTATGATGAACGTCCCATAGTAACTTTGGCGGCAGATTGTTGAGTCGTAACCATACCGATGCCGGTCCCAAGTCCGGATGAAAAAATGGGAGGGAGACTAATCAGCACATAAATGATGAGTTTTGTCAAAAGGTTGAGAGAAAAGAAAACAAAAACTTTTATTTGAAAAAAATAGTCTTTTAGACTTACAGCAACAAAAGAATAAGGTAATTTTTCTTTAGATCAATTTGTTTTTAACCAATATTTTGAATCTAAAGAAAATTATTTTCAAAATAAAAATGCAAAGCTGCTAACTCTACCTTTGGCCGGTCCCAAGTCCGGATGAGAAAATGAGGAGGGGCGGTTATGATGCAGATGCCTAGCGGCCGGGGCAAGGAGGCTTGCAAGCAAGAGCTAATGACATGTCTGGCAGACCCTTAGTACTTAGTGAAAAAAGTTAAGTATCTTTTTTGGATATGCTTGTATCCATCTATAGATACGCTTGGTTTGTGGTTCCAAGCTAGTCTAAATAGTTGTCGAGTTCGCAGCCATTAAGTGCTCGGATGAGTGGCGCTGTTTATGATGAACGTCCCATAGTAACTTTGGCGGCAGATTGTTGAGTCGTAACCATACCGATGCCGGTCCCAAGTCCGGATGAAAAAATGGGAGGGAGACTAATCAGCACATAAATGATGAGTTTTGTCAAAAGGTTGAGAGAAAAGAAAACAAAAACTTTTATTTGAAAAAAATAGTCTTTTAGACTTACAGCAACAAAAGAATAAGGTAATTTTTCTTTAGATCAATTTGTTTTTAACCAATATTTTGAATCTAAAGAAAATTATTTTCAAAATAAAAATGCAAAGCTGCTAACTCTACCTTTGGCCGGTCCCAAGTCCGGATGAGAAAATGAGGAGGGGCGGTTATGATGCAGATGCCTAGCGGCCGGGGCAAGGAGGCTTGCAAGCAAGAGCTAATGACATGTCTGGCAGACCCTTAGTACTTAGTGAAAAAAGTTAATTATCTTTTTTGGATATGCTTGTATCCATCTATAGATACGCTTGGTTTGTGGTTCCAAGCTAGTCTAAATAGTTGTCGAGTTCGCAGCCATTAAGTGCTCGGATGAGTGGCGCTGTTTATGATGAACGTCCCATAGTAACTTTGGCGGCAGATTGTTGAGTCGTAACCATACCGATGCCGGTCCCAAGTCCGGATGAAAAAATGGGAGGGAGACTAATCAGCACATAAATGATGAGTTTTGTCAAAAGGTTGAGAGAAAAGAAAACAAAAACTTTTATTTGAAAAAAATAGTCTTTTAGACTTACAGCAACAAAAGAATAAGGTAATTTTTCTTTAGATCAATTTGTTTTTAACCAATATTTTGAATCTAAAGAAAATTATTTTCAAAATAAAAATGCAAAGCTGCTAACTCTACCTTTGGCCGGTCCCAAGTCCGGATGAGAAAATGAGGAGGGGCGGTTATGATGCAGATGCCTAGCGGCCGGGGCAAGGAGGCTTGCAAGCAAGAGCTAATGACATGTCTGGCAGACCCTTAGTACTTAGTGAAAAAGTTAAGTATCTTTTTTGGATATGCTTGTATCCATCTATAGATACGCTTGGTTTGTGGTTCCAAGCTAGTCTAAATAGTTGTCGAGTTCGCAGCCATTAAGTGCTCGGATGAGTGGCGCTGTTTATGATGAACGTCCCATAGTAACTTTGGCGGCAGATTGTTGAGTCGTAACCATACCGATGCCGGTCCCAAGTCCGGATGAAAAAATGGGAGGGAGACTAATCAGCACATAAATGATGAGTTTTGTCAAAAGGTTGAGAGAAAAGAAAACAAAAACTTTTATTTGAAAAAAATAGTCTTTTAGACTTACAGCAACAAAAGAATAAGGTAATTTTTCTTTAGATCAATTTGTTTTTAACCAATATTTTGAATCTAAAGAAAATTATTTTCAAAATAAAAATGCAAAGCTGCTAACTCTACCTTTGGCCGGTCCCAAGTCCGGATGAGAAAATGAGGAGGGGCGGTTATGATGCAGATGCCTAGCGGCCGGGGCAAGGAGGCTTGCAAGCAAGAGCTAATGACATGTCTGGCAGACCCTTAGTACTTAGTGAAAAAGTTAAGTATCTTTTTTGGATATGCTTGTATCCATCTATAGATACGCTTGGTTTGTGGTTCCAAGCTAGTCTAAATAGTTGTCGAGTTCGCAGCCATTAAGTGCTCGGATGAGTGGCGCTGTTTATGATGAACGTCCCATAGTAACTTTGGCGGCAGATTGTTGAGTCGTAACCATACCGATGCCGGTCCCAAGTCCGGATGAAAAAATGGGAGGAGACTAAACAGCACATAAATGATGAGTTTTGTCAAAAGGTTGAGAGAAAAGAAAACAAAAACTTTTATTTGAAAAAATAGTCTTTTAGACTTACAGCAACAAAAGAATAAGGTAATTTTTCTTTAGATCAATTTGTTTTTAACCAATATTTTGAATCTAAAGAAAATTATTTTCAAAATAAAAATGCAAAGCTGCTAACTCTACCTTTGGCCGGTCCCAAGTCCGGATGAGAAAATGAGGAGGGGCGGTTATGATGCAGATGCCTAGCGGCCGGGGCAAGGAGGCTTGCAAGCAAGAGCTAATGACATGTCTGGCAGACCCTTAGTACTTAGTGAAAAAGTTAAGTATCTTTTTTTGGATATGCTTGTATCCATCTATAGATACGCTTGGTTTGTGGTTCCAAGCTAGTCTAAATAGTTGTCGAGTTCGCAGCCATTAAGTGCTCGGATGAGTGGCGCTGTTTATGATGAACGTCCCATAGTAACTTTGGCGGCAGATTGTTGAGTCGTAACCATACCGATGCCGGTCCCAAGTCCGGATGAAAAAATGGGAGGGAGACTAATCAGCACATAAATGATGAGTTTTGTCAAAAGGTTGAGAGAAAAGAAAACAAAAACTTTTATTTGAAAAAAATAGTCTTTTAGACTTACAGCAACAAAAGAATAAGGTAATTTTTCTTTAGATCAATTTGTTTTTAACCAATATTTTGAATCTAAAGAAAATTATTTTCAAAATAAAAATGCAAAGCTGCTAACTCTACCTTTGGCCGGTCCCAAGTCCGGATGAGAAAATGAGGAGGGGCGGTTATGATGCAGATGCCTAGCGGCCGGGGCAAGGAGGCTTGCAAGCAAGAGCTAATGACATGTCTGGCAGACCCTTAGTACTTAGTGAAAAAAGTTAAGTATCTTTTTTGGATATGCTTGTATCCATCTATAGATACGCTTGGTTTGTGGTTCCAAGCTAGTCTAAATAGTTGTCGAGTTCGCAGCCATTAAGTGCTCGGATGAGTGGCGCTGTTTATGATGAACGTCCCATAGTAACTTTGGCGGCAGATTGTTGAGTCGTAACCATACCGATGCCGGTCCCAAGTCCGGATGAAAAAATGGGAGGAGACTAATCAGCACATAAATGATGAGTTTTGTCAAAAGGTTGAGAGAAAAGAAAACAAAAACTTTTATTTGAAAAAAATAGTCTTTTAGACTTACAGCAACAAAAGAATAAGGTAATTTTTCTTTAGATCAATTTGTTTTTAACCAATATTTTGAATCTAAAGAAAATTATTTTCAAAATAAAAATGCAAAGCTGCTAACTCTACCTTTGGCCGGTCCCAAGTCCGGATGAGAAAATGAGGAGGGGCGGTTATGATGCAGATGCCTAGCGGCCGGGGCAAGGAGGCTTGCAAGCAAGAGCTAATGACATGTCTGGCAGACCCTTAGTACTTAGTGAAAAAGTTAAGTATCTTTTTTGGATATGCTTGTATCCATCTATAGATACGCTTGGTTTGTGGTTCCAAGCTAGTCTAAATAGTTGTCGAGTTCGCAGCCATTAAGTGCTCGGATGAGTGGCGCTGTTTATGATGAACGTCCCATAGTAACTTTGGCGGCAGATTGTTGAGTCGTAACCATACCGATGCCGGTCCCAAGTCCGGATGAAAAAATGGGAGGAGACTAATCAGCACATAAATGATGAGTTTTGTCAAAAGGTTGAGAGAAAAGAAAACAAAAACTTTTATTTGAAAAAAATAGTCTTTTAGACTTACAGCAACAAAAGAATAAGGTAATTTTTCTTTAGATCAATTTGTTTTTAACCAATATTTTGAATCTAAAGAAAATTATTTTCAAAATAAAAATGCAAAGCTGCTAACTCTACCTTTGGCCGGTCCCAAGTCCGGATGAGAAAATGAGGAGGGGCGGTTATGATGCAGATGCCTAGCGGCCGGGGCAAGGAGGCTTGCAAGCAAGAGCTAATGACATGTCTGGCAGACCCTTAGTACTTAGTGAAAAAGTTAAGTATCTTTTTTGGATATGCTTGTATCCATCTATAGATACGCTTGGTTTGTGGTTCCAAGCTAGTCTAAATAGTTGTCGAGTTCGCAGCCATTAAGTGCTCGGATGAGTGGCGCTGTTTATGATGAACGTCCCATAGTAACTTTGGCGGCAGATTGTTGAGTCGTAACCATACCGATGCCGGTCCCAAGTCCGGATGAAAAAATGGGAGGGAGACTAATCAGCACATAAATGATGAGTTTTGTCAAAAGGTTGAGAGAAAAGAAAACAAAAACTTTTATTTGAAAAAAATAGTCTTTTAGACTTACAGCAACAAAAGAATAAGGTAATTTTTCTTTAGATCAATTTGTTTTTAACCAATATTTTGAATCTAAAGAAAATTATTTTCAAAATAAAAATGCAAAGCTGCTAACTCTACCTTTGGCCGGTCCCAAGTCCGGATGAGAAAATGAGGAGGGGCGGTTATGATGCAGATGCCTAGCGGCCGGGGCAAGGAGGCTTGCAAGCAAGAGCTAATGACATGTCTGGCAGACCCTTAGTACTTAGTGAAAAAAGTTAAGTATCTTTTTTTGGATATGCTTGTATCCATCTATAGATACGCTTGGTTTGTGGTTCCAAGCTAGTCTAAATAGTTGTCGAGTTCGCAGCCATTAAGTGCTCGGATGAGTGGCGCTGTTTATGATGAACGTCCCATAGTAACTTTGGCGGCAGATTGTTGAGTCGTAACCATACCGATGCCGGTCCCAAGTCCGGATGAAAAAATGGGAGGGAGACTAATCAGCACATAAATGATGAGTTTTGTCAAAAGGTTGAGAGAAAAGAAAACAAAAACTTTTATTTGAAAAAAATAGTCTTTTAGACTTACAGCAACAAAAGAATAAGGTAATTTTTCTTTAGATCAATTTGTTTTTAACCAATATTTTGAATCTAAAGAAAATTATTTTCAAAATAAAAATGCAAAGCTGCTAACTCTACCTTTGGCCGGTCCCAAGTCCGGATGAGAAAATGAGGAGGGGCGGTTATGATGCAGATGCCTAGCGGCCGGGGCAAGGAGGCTTGCAAGCAAGAGCTAATGACATGTCTGGCAGACCCTTAGTACTTAGTGAAAAAGGTTAAGTATCTTTTTTTGGATATGCTTGTATCCATCTATAGATACGCTTGGTTTGTGGTTCCAAGCTAGTCTAAATAGTTGTCGAGTTCGCAGCCATTAAGTGCTCGGATGAGTGGCGCTGTTTATGATGAACGTCCCATAGTAACTTTGGCGGCAGATTGTTGAGTCGTAACCATACCGATGCCGGTCCCAAGTCCGGATGAAAAAATGGGAGGGAGACTAATCAGCACATAAATGATGAGTTTTGTCAAAAGGTTGAGAGAAAAGAAAACAAAAACTTTTATTTGAAAAAAATAGTCTTTTAGACTTACAGCAACAAAAGAATAAGGTAATTTTTCTTTAGATCAATTTGTTTTTAACCAATATTTTGAATCTAAAGAAAATTATTTTCAAAATAAAAATGCAAAGCTGCTAACTCTACCTTTGGCCGGTCCCAAGTCCGGATGAGAAAATGAGGAGGGGCGGTTATGATGCAGATGCCTAGCGGCCGGGGCAAGGAGGCTTGCAAGCAAGAGCTAATGACATGTCTGGCAGACCCTTAGTACTTAGTGAAAAAGGTTAAGTATCTTTTTTTGGATATGCTTGTATCCATCTATAGATACGCTTGGTTTGTGGTTCCAAGCTAGTCTAAATAGTTGTCGAGTTCGCAGCCATTAAGTGCTCGGATGAGTGGCGCTGTTTATGATGAACGTCCCATAGTAACTTTGGCGGCAGATTGTTGAGTCGTAACCATACCGATGCCGGTCCCAAGTCCGGATGAAAAAATGGGAGGAGACTAATCAGCACATAAATGATGAGTTTTGTCAAAAGGTTGAGAGAAAAGAAAACAAAAACTTTTATTTGAAAAAAATAGTCTTTTAGACTTACAGCAACAAAAGAATAAGGTAATTTTTCTTTAGATCAATTTGTTTTTAACCAATATTTTGAATCTAAAGAAAATTATTTTCAAAATAAAAATGCAAAGCTGCTAACTCTACCTTTGGCCGGTCCCAAGTCCGGATGAGAAAATGAGGAGGGGCGGTTATGATGCAGATGCCTAGCGGCCGGGGCAAGGAGGCTTGCAAGCAAGAGCTAATGACATGTCTGGCAGACCCTTAGTACTTAGTGAAAAAAGTTAAGTATCTCTTTTGGATATGCTTGTATCCATCTATAGATACGCTTGGTTTGTGGTTCCAAGCTAGTCTAAATAGTTGTCGAGTTCGCAGCCATTAAGTGCTCGGATGAGTGGCGCTGTTTATGATGAACGTCCCATAGTAACTTTGGCGGCAGATTGTTGAGTCGTAACCATACCGATGCCGGTCCCAAGTCCGGATGAAAAAATGGGAGGAGACTAATCAGCACATAAATGATGAGTTTTGTCAAAAGGTTGAGAGAAAAGAAAACAAAAACTTTTATTTGAAAAAAATAGTCTTTTAGACTTACAGCAACAAAAGAATAAGGTAATTTTTCTTTAGATCAATTTGTTTTTAACCAATATTTTGAATCTAAAGAAAATTATTTTCAAAATAAAAATGCAAAGCTGCTAACTCTACCTTTGGCCGGTCCCAAGTCCGGATGAGAAAATGAGGAGGGGCGGTTATGATGCAGATGCCTAGCGGCCGGGGCAAGGAGGCTTGCAAGCAAGAGCTAATGACATGTCTGGCAGACCCTTAGTACTTAGTGAAAAAAGTTAAGTATCTCTTTTGGATATGCTTGTATCCATCTATAGATACGCTTGGTTTGTGGTTCCAAGCTAGTCTAAATAGTTGTCGAGTTCGCAGCCATTAAGTGCTCGGATGAGTGGCGCTGTTTATGATGAACGTCCCATAGTAACTTTGGCGGCAGATTGTTGAGTCGTAACCATACCGATGCCGGTCCCAAGTCCGGATGAAAAAATGGGAGGGAGACTAATCAGCACATAAATGATGAGTTTTGTCAAAAGGTTGAGAGAAAAGAAAACAAAAACTTTTATTTGAAAAAAATAGTCTTTTAGACTTACAGCAACAAAAGAATAAGGTAATTTTTCTTTAGATCAATTTGTTTTTAACCAATATTTTGAATCTAAAGAAAATTATTTTCAAAATAAAAATGCAAAGCTGCTAACTCTACCTTTGGCCGGTCCCAAGTCCGGATGAGAAAATGAGGAGGGGCGGTTATGATGCAGATGCCTAGCGGCCGGGGCAAGGAGGCTTGCAAGCAAGAGCTAATGACATGTCTGGCAGACCCTTAGTACTTAGTGAAAAAAGTTAAGTATCTTTTTTGGATATGCTTGTATCCATCTATAGATACGCTTGGTTTGTGGTTCCAAGCTAGTCTAAATAGTTGTCGAGTTCGCAGCCATTAAGTGCTCGGATGAGTGGCGCTGTTTATGATGAACGTCCCATAGTAACTTTGGCGGCAGATTGTTGAGTCGTAACCATACCGATGCCGGTCCCAAGTCCGGATGAAAAAATGGGAGGAGACTAATCAGCACATAAATGATGAGTTTTGTCAAAAGGTTGAGTGAAAAGAAAACAAAAACTTTTATTTGAAAAAATAGTCTTTTAGACTTACAGCAACAAAAGAATAAGGTAATTTTTCTTTAGATCAATTTGTTTTTAACCAATATTTTGAATCTAAAGAAAATTATTTTCAAAATAAAAATGCAAAGCTGCTAACTCTACCTTTGGCCGGTCCCAAGTCCGGATGAGAAAATGAGGAGGGGCGGTTATGATGCAGATGCCTAGCGGCCGGGGCAAGGAGGCTTGCAAGCAAGAGCTAATGACATGTCTGGCAGACCCTTAGTACTTAGTGAAAAAAGTTAAGTATCTTCTTTTGGATATGCTTGTATCCATCTATAGATACGCTTGGTTTGTGGTTCCAAGCTAGTCTAAATAGTTGTCGAGTTCGCAGCCATTAAGTGCTCGGATGAGTGGCGCTGTTTATGATGAACGTCCCATAGTAACTTTGGCGGCAGATTGTTGAGTCGTAACCATACCGATGCCGGTCCCAAGTCCGGATGAAAAAATGGGAGGGAGACTAATCAGCACATAAATGATGAGTTTTGTCAAAAGGTTGAGAGAAAAGAAAACAAAAACTTTTATTTGAAAAAAATAGTCTTTTAGACTTACAGCAACAAAAGAATAAGGTAATTTTTCTTTAGATCAATTTGTTTTTAACCAATATTTTGAATCTAAAGAAAATTATTTTCAAAATAAAAATGCAAAGCTGCTAACTCTACCTTTGGCCGGTCCCAAGTCCGGATGAGAAAATGAGGAGGGGCGGTTATGATGCAGATGCCTAGCGGCCGGGGCAAGGAGGCTTGCAAGCAAGAGCTAATGACATGTCTGGCAGACCCTTAGTACTTAGTGAAAAAAGTTAAGTATCTCTTTTGGATATGCTTGTATCCATCTATAGATACGCTTGGTTTGTGGTTCCAAGCTAGTCTAAATAGTTGTCGAGTTCGCAGCCATTAAGTGCTCGGATGAGTGGCGCTGTTTATGATGAACGTCCCATAGTAACTTTGGCGGCAGATTGTTGAGTCGTAACCATACCGATGCCGGTCCCAAGTCCGGATGAAAAAATGGGAGGGAGACTAATCAGCACATAAATGATGAGTTTTGTCAAAAGGTTGAGAGAAAAGAAAACAAAAACTTTTATTTGAAAAAAATAGTCTTTTAGACTTACAGCAACAAAAGAATAAGGTAATTTTTCTTTAGATCAATTTGTTTTTAACCAATATTTTGAATCTAAAGAAAATTATTTTCAAAATAAAAATGCAAAGCTGCTAACTCTACCTTTGGCCGGTCCCAAGTCCGGATGAGAAAATGAGGAGGGGCGGTTATGATGCAGATGCCTAGCGGCCGGGGCAAGGAGGCTTGCAAGCAAGAGCTAATGACATGTCTGGCAGACCCTTAGTACTTAGTGAAAAAGTTAAGTATCTTTTTTGGATATGCTTGTATCCATCTATAGATACGCTTGGTTTGTGGTTCCAAGCTAGTCTAAATAGTTGTCGAGTTCGCAGCCATTAAGTGCTCGGATGAGTGGCGCTGTTTATGATGAACGTCCCATAGTAACTTTGGCGGCAGATTGTTGAGTCGTAACCATACCGATGCCGGTCCCAAGTCCGGATGAAAAAATGGGAGGAGACTAATCAGCACATAAATGATGAGTTTTGTCAAAAGGTTGAGAGAAAAGAAAACAAAAACTTTTATTTGAAAAAAATAGTCTTTTAGACTTACAGCAACAAAAGAATAAGGTAATTTTTCTTTAGATCAATTTGTTTTTAACCAATATTTTGAATCTAAAGAAAATTATTTTCAAAATAAAAATGCAAAGCTGCTAACTCTACCTTTGGCCGGTCCCAAGTCCGGATGAGAAAATGAGGAGGGGCGGTTATGATGCAGATGCCTAGCGGCCGGGGCAAGGAGGCTTGCAAGCAAGAGCTAATGACATGTCTGGCAGACCCTTAGTACTTAGTGAAAAAGTTAAGTATCTTTTTTTGGATATGCTTGTATCCATCTATAGATACGCTTGGTTTGTGGTTCCAAGCTAGTCTAAATAGTTGTCGAGTTCGCAGCCATTAAGTGCTCGGATGAGTGGCGCTGTTTATGATGAACGTCCCATAGTAACTTTGGCGGCAGATTGTTGAGTCGTAACCATACCGATGCCGGTCCCAAGTCCGGATGAAAAAATGGGAGGGAGACTAATCAGCACATAAATGATGAGTTTTGTCAAAAGGTTGAGAGAAAAGAAAACAAAAACTTTTATTTGAAAAAAATAGTCTTTTAGACTTACAGCAACAAAAGAATAAGGTAATTTTTCTTTAGATCAATTTGTTTTTAACCAATATTTTGAATCTAAAGAAAATTATTTTCAAAATAAAAATGCAAAGCTGCTAACTCTACCTTTGGCCGGTCCCAAGTCCGGATGAGAAAATGAGGAGGGGCGGTTATGATGCAGATGCCTAGCGGCCGGGGCAAGGAGGCTTGCAAGCAAGAGCTAATGACATGTCTGGCAGACCCTTAGTACTTAGTGAAAAAGTTAAGTATCTTTTTTGGATATGCTTGTATCCATCTATAGATACGCTTGGTTTGTGGTTCCAAGCTAGTCTAAATAGTTGTCGAGTTCGCAGCCATTAAGTGCTCGGATGAGTGGCGCTGTTTATGATGAACGTCCCATAGTAACTTTGGCGGCAGATTGTTGAGTCGTAACCATACCGATGCCGGTCCCAAGTCCGGATGAAAAAATGGGAGGGAGACTAATCAGCACATAAATGATGAGTTTTGTCAAAAGGTTGAGAGAAAAGAAAACAAAAACTTTTATTTGAAAAAAATAGTCTTTTAGACTTACAGCAACAAAAGAATAAGGTAATTTTTCTTTAGATCAATTTGTTTTTAACCAATATTTTGAATCTAAAGAAAATTATTTTCAAAATAAAAATGCAAAGCTGCTAACTCTACCTTTGGCCGGTCCCAAGTCCGGATGAGAAAATGAGGAGGGGCGGTTATGATGCAGATGCCTAGCGGCCGGGGCAAGGAGGCTTGCAAGCAAGAGCTAATGACATGTCTGGCAGACCCTTAGTACTTAGTGAAAAAAGTTAAGTATCTTTTTTTGGATATGCTTGTATCCATCTATAGATACGCTTGGTTTGTGGTTCCAAGCTAGTCTAAATAGTTGTCGAGTTCGCAGCCATTAAGTGCTCGGATGAGTGGCGCTGTTTATGATGAACGTCCCATAGTAACTTTGGCGGCAGATTGTTGAGTCGTAACCATACCGATGCCGGTCCCAAGTCCGGATGAAAAAATGGGAGGGAGACTAATCAGCACATAAATGATGAGTTTTGTCAAAAGGTTGAGAGAAAAGAAAACAAAAACTTTTATTTGAAAAAAATAGTCTTTTAGACTTACAGCAACAAAAGAATAAGGTAATTTTTCTTTAGATCAATTTGTTTTTTAACCAATATTTTGAATCTAAAGAAAATTATTTTCAAAATAAAAATGCAAAGCTGCTAACTCTACCTTTGGCCGGTCCCAAGTCCGGATGAGAAAATGAAGAGGGGCGGTTATGATGCAGATGCCTAGCGGCCGGGGCAAGGAGGCTTGCAAGCAAGAGCTAATGACATGTCTGGCAGACCCTTAGTACTTAGTGAAAAAAGTTAAGTATCTTTTTTTGGATATGCTTGTATCCATCTATAGATACGCTTGGTTTGTGGTTCCAAGCTAGTCTAAATAGTTGTCGAGTTCGCAGCCATTAAGTGCTCGGATGAGTGGCGCTGTTTATGATGAACGTCCCATAGTAACTTTGGCGGCAGATTGTTGAGTCGTTACCATACCGATGCCGGTCCCAAGTCCGGATGAAAAAATGGGAGGGAGACTAATCAGCACATAAATGATGAGTTTTGTCAAAAGGTTGAGAGAAAAGAAAACAAAAACTTTTATTTGAAAAAAATAGTCTTTTAGACTTACAGCAACAAAAGAATAAGGTAATTTTTCTTTAGATCAATTTGTTTTTTAACCAATATTTTGAATCTAAAGAAAATTATTTTCAAAATAAAAATGCAAAGCTGCTAACTCTACCTTTGGCCGGTCCCAAGTCCGGATGAGAAAATGAGGAGGGGCGGTTATGATGCAGATGCCTAGCGGCCGGGGCAAGGAGGCTTGCAAGCAAGAGCTAATGACATGTCTGGCAGACCCTTAGTACTTAGTGAAAAAGTTAAGTATCTTTTTTTGGATATGCTTGTATCCATCTATAGATACGCTTGGTTTGTGGTTCCAAGCTAGTCTAAATAGTTGTCGAGTTCGCAGCCATTAAGTGCTCGGATGAGTGGCGCTGTTTATGATGAACGTCCCATAGTAACTTTGGCGGCAGATTGTTGAGTCGTAACCATACCGATGCCGGTCCCAAGTCCGGATGAAAAAATGGGAGGAGACTAATCAGCACATAAATGATGAGTTTTGTCAAAAGGTTGAGAGAAAAGAAAACAAAAAATTTTATTTGAAAAAAATAGTCTTTTAGACTTACAGCAACAAAAAGAATAAGGTAATTTTTCTTTAGATCAATTTGTTTTTAACCAATATTTTGAATCTAAAGAAAATTATTTTCAAAATAAAAATGCAAAGCTGCTAACTCTACCTTTGGCCGGTCCCAAGTCCGGATGAGAAAATGAGGAGGGGCGGTTATGATGCAGATGCCTAGCGGCCGGGGCAAGGAGGCTTGCAAGCAAGAGCTAATGACATGTCTGGCAGACCCTTAGTACTTAGTGAAAAAAGTTAAGTATCTTTTTTGGATATGCTTGTATCCATCTATAGATACGCTTGGTTTGTGGTTCCAAGCTAGTCTAAAAAGTTGTCGAGTTCGCAGCCATTAAGTGCTCTGATGAGTGGCGCTGTTTATGATGAACGTCCCATAGTAACTTTGGCGGCAGATTGTTGAGTCGTAACCATACCGATGCCGGTCCCAAGTCCGGATGAAAAAATGGGAGGGAGACTAATCAGCACATAAATGATGAGTTTTGTCAAAAGGTTGAGAGAAAAGAAAACAAAAACTTTTATTTGAAAAAAATAGTCTTTTAGACTTACAGCAACAAAAGAATAAGGTAATTTTTCTTTAGATCAATTTGTTTTTTAACCAATATTTTGAATCTAAAGAAAATTATTTTCAAAATAAAAATGCAAAGCTGCTAACTCTACCTTTGGCCGGTCCCAAGTCCGGATGAGAAAATGAGGAGGGGCGGTTATGATGCAGATGCCTAGCGGCCGGGGCAAGGAGGCTTGCAAGCAAGAGCTAATGACATGTCTGGCAGACCCTTAGTACTTAGTGAAAAAAGTTAAGTATCTTTTTTTGGATATGCTTGTATCCATCTATAGATACGCTTGGTTTGTGGTTCCAAGCTAGTCTAAATAGTTGTCGAGTTCGCAGCCATTAAGTGCTCGGATGAGTGGCGCTGTTTATGATGAACGTCCCATAGTAACTTTGGCGGCAGATTGTTGAGTCGTAACCATACCGATGCCGGTCCCAAGTCCGGATGAAAAAATGGGAGGGAGACTAATCAGCACATAAATGATGAGTTTTGTCAAAAGGTTGAGAGAAAAGAAAACAAAAACTTTTATTTGAAAAAAATAGTCTTTTAGACTTACAGCAACAAAAGAATAAGGTAATTTTTCTTTAGATCAATTTGTTTTTAACCAATATTTTGAATCTAAAGAAAATTATTTTCAAAATAAAAATGCAAAGCTGCTAACTCTACCTTTGGCCGGTCCCAAGTCCGGATGAGAAAATGAGGAGGGGCGGTTATGATGCAGATGCCTAGCGGCCGGGGCAAGGAGGCTTGCAAGCAAGAGCTAATGACATGTCTGGCAGACCCTTAGTACTTAGTGAAAAAGTTAAGTATCTTTTTTTGGATATGCTTGTATCCATCTATAGATACGCTTGGTTTGTGGTTCCAAGCTAGTCTAAATAGTTGTCGAGTTCGCAGCCATTAAGTGCTCGGATGAGTGGCGCTGTTTATGATGAACGTCCCATAGTAACTTTGGCGGCAGATTGTTGAGTCGTAACCATACCGATGCCGGTCCCAAGTCCGGATGAAAAATGGGAGGGAGACTAATCAGCACATAAATGATGAGTTTTGTCAAAAGGTTGAGAGAAAAGAAAACAAAAACTTTTATTTGAAAAAAATAGTTTTTAGACTTACAGCAACAAAAGAATAAGGTAATTTTTCTTTAGATCAATTTGTTTTTAACCAATATTTTGAATCTAAAGAAAATTATTTTCAAAATAAAAATGCAAAGCTGCTAACTCTACCTTTGGCCGGTCCCAAGTCCGGATGAGAAAATGAGGAGGGGCGGTTATGATGCAGATGCCTAGCGGCCGGGGCAAGGAGGCTTGCAAGCAAGAGCTAATGACATGTCTGGCAGACCCTTAGTACTTAGTGAAAAAAGTTAAGTATCTTTTTTGGATATGCTTGTATCCATCTATAGATACGCTTGGTTTGTGGTTCCAAGCTAGTCTAAATAGTTGTCGAGTTCGCAGCCATTAAGTGCTCGGATGAGTGGCGCTGTTTATGATGAACGTCCCATAGTAACTTTGGCGGCAGATTGTTGAGTCGTAACCATACCGATGCCGGTCCCAAGTCCGGATGAAAAAATGGGAGGGAGACTAATCAGCACATAAATGATGAGTTTTGTCAAAAGGTTGAGAGAAAAGAAAACAAAAACTTTTATTTGAAAAAAATAGTCTTTTAGACTTACAGCAACAAAAGAATAAGGTAATTTTTCTTTAGATCAATTTGTTTTTAACCAATATTTTGAATCTAAAGAAAATTATTTTCAAAATAAAAATGCAAAGCTGCTAACTCTACCTTTGGCCGGTCCCAAGTCCGGATGAGAAAATGAGGAGGGGCGGTTATGATGCAGATGCCTAGCGGCCGGGGCAAGGAGGCTTGCAAGCAAGAGCTAATGACATGTCTGGCAGACCCTTAGTACTTAGTGAAAAAAGTTAAGTATCTTTTTTGGATATGCTTGTATCCATCTATAGATACGCTTGGTTTGTGGTTCCAAGCTAGTCTAAATAGTTGTCGAGTTCGCAGCCATTAAGTGCTCGGATGAGTGGCGCTGTTTATGATGAACGTCCCATAGTAACTTTGGCGGCAGATTGTTGAGTCGTAACCATACCGATGCCGGTCCCAAGTCCGGATGAAAAAATGGGAGGAGACTAATCAGCACATAAATGATGAGTTTTGTCAAAAGGTTGAGAGAAAAGAAAACAAAAACTTTTATTTGAAAAAAATAGTCTTTTAGACTTACAGCAACAAAAGAATAAGGTAATTTTTCTTTAGATCAATTTGTTTTTAACCAATATTTTGAATCTAAAGAAAATTATTTTCAAAATAAAAATGCAAAGCTGCTAACTCTACCTTTGGCCGGTCCCAAGTCCGGATGAGAAAATGAGGAGGGGCGGTTATGATGCAGATGCCTAGCGGCCGGGGCAAGGAGGCTTGCAAGCAAGAGCTAATGACATGTCTGGCAGACCCTTAGTACTTAGTGAAAAAGTTAAGTATCTTTTTTTGGATATGCTTGTATCCATCTATAGATACGCTTGGTTTGTGGTTCCAAGCTAGTCTAAATAGTTGTCGAGTTCGCAGCCATTAAGTGCTCGGATGAGTAACGCTGTTTATGATGAACGTCCCATAGTAACTTTGGCGGCAGATTGTTGAGTCGTAACCATACCGATGCCGGTCCCAAGTCCGGATGAAAAAATGGGAGGGAGACTAATCAGCACATAAATGATGAGTTTTGTCAAAAGGTTGAGAGAAAAGAAAACAAAAACTTTTATTTGAAAAAAATAGTCTTTTAGACTTACAGCAACAAAAGAATAAGGTAATTTTTCTTTAGATCAATTTGTTTTTAACCAATATTTTGAATCTAAAGAAAATTATTTTCAAAATAAAAATGCAAAGCTGCTAACTCTACCTTTGGCCGGTCCCAAGTCCGGATGAGAAAATGAGGAGGGGCGGTTATGATGCAGATGCCTAGCGGCCGGGGCAAGGAGGCTTGCAAGCAAGAGCTAATGACATGTCTGGCAGACCCTTAGTACTTAGTGAAAAAGTTAAGTATCTTTTTTGGATATGCTTGTATCCATCTATAGATACGCTTGGTTTGTGGTTCCAAGCTAGTCTAAATAGTTGTCGAGTTCGCAGCCATTAAGTGCTCGGATGAGTAACGCTGTTTATGATGAACGTCCCATAGTAACTTTGGCGGCAGATTGTTGAGTCGTAACCATACCGATGCCGGTCCCAAGTCCGGATGAAAAAATGGGAGGGAGACTAATCAGCACATAAATGATGAGTTTTGTCAAAAGGTTGAGAGAAAAGAAAACAAAAACTTTTATTTGAAAAAAATAGTCTTTTAGACTTACAGCAACAAAAGAATAAGGTAATTTTTCTTTAGATCAATTTGTTTTTAACCAATATTTTGAATCTAAAGAAAATTATTTTCAAAATAAAAATGCAAAGCTGCTAACTCTACCTTTGGCCGGTCCCAAGTCCGGATGAGAAAATGAGGAGGGGCGGTTATGATGCAGATGCCTAGCGGCCGGGGCAAGGAGGCTTGCAAGCAAGAGCTAATGACATGTCTGGCAGACCCTTAGTACTTAGTGAAAAAGTTAAGTATCTTTTTTTGGATATGCTTGTATCCATCTATAGATACGCTTGGTTTGTGGTTCCAAGCTAGTCTAAATAGTTGTCGAGTTCGCAGCCATTAAGTGCTCGGATGAGTGGCGCTGTTTATGATGAACGTCCCATAGTAACTTTGGCGGCAGATTGTTGAGTCGTAACCATACCGATGCCGGTCCCAAGTCCGGATGAAAAAATGGGAGGGAGACTAATCAGCACATAAATGATGAGTTTTGTCAAAAGGTTGAGAGAAAAGAAAACAAAAACTTTTATTTGAAAAAAATAGTCTTTTAGACTTACAGCAACAAAAGAATAAGGTAATTTTTCTTTAGATCAATTTGTTTTTAACCAATATTTTGAATCTAAAGAAAATTATTTTCAAAATAAAAATGCAAAGCTGCTAACTCTACCTTTGGCCGGTCCCAAGTCCGGATGAGAAAATGAGGAGGGGCGGTTATGATGCAGATGCCTAGCGGCCGTGGCAAGGAGGCTTGCAAGCAAGAGCTAATGACATGTCTGGCAGACCCTTAGTACTTAGTGAAAAAAGTTAAGTATCTTTTTTTGGATATGCTTGTATCCATCTATAGATACGCTTGGTTTGTGGTTCCAAGCTAGTCTAAATAGTTGTCGAGTTCGCAGCCATTAAGTGCTCGGATGAGTAACGCTGTTTATGATGAACGTCCCATAGTAACTTTGGCGGCAGATTGTTGAGTCGTAACCATACCGATGCCGGTCCCAAGTCCGGATGAAAAAATGGGAGGGAGACTAATCAGCACATAAATGATGAGTTTTGTCAAAAGGTTGAGAGAAAAGAAAACAAAAACTTTTATTTGAAAAAAATAGTCTTTTAGACTTACAGCAACAAAAGAATAAGGTAATTTTTCTTTAGATCATTTTGTTTTTAACCAATATTTTGAATCTAAAGAAAATTATTTTCAAAATAAAAATGCAAAGCTGCTAACTCTACCTTTGGCCGGTCCCAAGTCCGGATGAGAAAATGAGGAGGGGCGGTTATGATGCAGATGCCTAGCGGCCGGGGCAAGGAGGCTTGCAAGCAAGAGCTAATGACATGTCTGGCAGACCCTTAGTACTTAGTGAAAAAGTTAAGTATCTTTTTTTGGATATGCTTGTATCCATCTATAGATACGCTTGGTTTGTGGTTCCAAGCTAGTCTAAATAGTTGTCGAGTTCGCAGCCATTAAGTGCTCGGATGAGTGGCGCTGTTTATGATGAACGTCCCATAGTAACTTTGGCGGCAGATTGTTGAGTCGTAACCATACCGATGCCGGTCCCAAGTCCGGATGAAAAAATGGGAGGGAGACTAATCAGCACATAAATGATGAGTTTTGTCAAAAGGTTGAGAGAAAAGAAAACAAAAACTTTTATTTGAAAAAAATAGTCTTTTAGACTTACAGCAACAAAAGAATAAGGTAATTTTTCTTTAGATCAATTTGTTTTTAACCAATATTTTGAATCTAAAGAAAATTATTTTCAAAATAAAAATGCAAAGCTGCTAACTCTACCTTTGGCCGGTCCCAAGTCCGGATGAGAAAATGAGGAGGGGCGGTTATGATGCAGATGCCTAGCGGCCGGGGCAAGGAGGCTTGCAAGCAAGAGCTAATGACATGTCTGGCAGACCCTTAGTACTTAGTGAAAAAAGTTAAGTATCTTTTTTTGGATATGCTTGTATCCATCTATAGATACGCTTGGTTTGTGGTTCCAAGCTAGTCTAAATAGTTGTCGAGTTCGCAGCCATTAAGTGCTCGGATGAGTGGCGCTGTTTATGATGAACGTCCCATAGTAACCTTGGCGGCAGATTGTTGAGTCGTAACCATACCGATGCCGGTCCCAAGTCCGGATGAAAAAATGGGAGGGAGACTAATCAGCACATAAATGATGAGTTTTGTCAAAAGGTTGAGAGAAAAGAAAACAAAAACTTTTATTTGAAAAAAATAGTCTTTTAGACTTACAGCAACAAAAGAATAAGGTAATTTTTGTTTAGATCAATTCGTTTTTAACCAATATTTTGAATCTAAAGAAAATTATTTTCAAAATAAAAATGCAAAGCTGCTAACTCTACCTTTGGCCGGTCCCAAGTCCGGATGAGAAAATGAGGAGGGGCGGTTATGATGCAGATGCCTAGCGGCCGGGGCAAGGAGGCTTGCAAGCAAGAGCTAATGACATGTCTGGCAGACCCTTAGTACTTAGTGAAAAAGTTAAGTATCTTTTTTTGGATATGCTTGTATCCATCTATAGATACGCTTGGTTTGTGGTTCCAAGCTAGTCTAAATAGTTGTCGAGTTCGCAGCCATTAAGTGCTCGGATGAGTGGCGCTGTTTATGATGAACGTCCCATAGTAACTTTGGCGGCAGATTGTTGAGTCGTAACCATACCGATGCCGGTCCCAAGTCCGGATGAAAAAATGGGAGGGAGACTAATCAGCACATAAATGATGAGTTTTGTCAAAAGGTTGAGAGAAAAGAAAACAAAAACTTTTATTTGAAAAAAATAGTCTTTTAGACTTACAGCAACAAAAGAATAAGGTAATTTTTCTTTAGATCAATTTGTTTTTAACCAATATTTTGAATCTAAAGAAAATTATTTTCAAAATAAAAATGCAAAGCTGCTAACTCTACCTTTGGCCGGTCCCAAGTCCGGATGAGAAAATGAGGAGGGGCGGTTATGATGCAGATGCCTAGCGGCCGGGGCAAGGAGGCTTGCAAGCAAGAGCTAATGACATGTCTGGCAGACCCTTAGTACTTAGTGAAAAAGTTAAGTATCTTTTTTTGGATATGCTTGTATCCATCTATAGATACGCTTGGTTTGTGGTTCCAAGCTAGTCTAAATAGTTGTCGAGTTCGCAGCCATTAAGTGCTCGGATGAGTGGCGCTGTTTATGATGAACGTCCCATAGTAACCTTGGCGGCAGATTGTTGAGTCGTAACCATACCGATGCCGGTCCCAAGTCCGGATGAAAAAATGGGAGGAGACTAATCAGCACATAAATGATGAGTTTTGTCAAAAGGTTGAGAGAAAAGAAAACAAAAACTTTTATTTGAAAAAATAGTCTTTTAGACTTACAGCAACAAAAGAATAAGGTAATTTTTCTTTAGATCAATTTGTTTTTAACCAATATTTTGAATCTAAAGAAAATTATTTTCAAAATAAAAATGCAAAGCTGCTAACTCTACCTTTGGCCGGTCCCAAGTTCGGATGAGAAAATGAGGAGGGGCGGTTATGATGCAGATACCTAGCGGCCGGGGCAAGGAGGCTTGCAAGCAAGAGCTAATGACATGTCTGGCAGACCCTTAGTACTTAGTGAAAAAAGTTAAGTATCTTTTTTTGGATATGCTTGTATCCATCTATAGATACGCTTGGTTTGTGGTTCCAAGCTAGTCTAAATAGTTGTCGAGTTCGCAGCCATTAAGTGCTCGGATGAGTGGCGCTGTTTATGATGAACGTCCCATAGTAACCTTGGCGGCAGATTGTTGAGTCGTAACCATACCGATGCCGGTCCCAAGTCCGGATGAAAAAATGGGAGGAGACTAATCAGCACATAAATGATGAGTTTTGTCAAAAGGTTGAGAGAAAAGAAAACAAAAACTTTTATTTGAAAAAATAGTCTTTTAGACTTACAGCAACAAAAGAATAAGGTAATTTTTCTTTAGATCAATTTGTTTTTAACCAATATTTTGAATCTAAAGAAAATTATTTTCAAAATAAAAATGCAAAGCTGCTAACTCTACCTTTGGCCGGTCCCAAGTCCGGATGAGAAAATGAGGAGGGGCGGTTATGATGCAGATGCCTAGCGGCCGGGGCAAGGAGGCTTGCAAGCAAGAGCTAATGACATGTCTGGCAGACCCTTAGTACTTAGTGAAAAAAGTTAAGTATCTTTTTTTGGATATGCTTGTATCCATCTATAGATACGCTTGGTTTGTGGTTCCAAGCTAGTCTAAATAGTTGTCGAGTTCGCAGCCATTAAGTGCTCGGATGAGTGGCGCTGTTTATGATGAACGTCCCATAGTAACCTTGGCGGCAGATTGTTGAGTCGTAACCATACCGATGCCGGTCCCAAGTCCGGATGAAAAAATGGGAGGGAGACTAATCAGCACATAAATGATGAGTTTTGTCAAAAGGTTGAGAGAAAAGAAAACAAAAACTTTTATTTGAAAAAAATAGTCTTTTAGACTTACAGCAACAAAAGAATAAGGTAATTTTTCTTTAGATCAATTTGTTTTTAACCAATATTTTGAATCTAAAGAAAATTATTTTCAAAATAAAAATGCAAAGCTGCTAACTCTACCTTTGGCCGGTCCCAAGTCCGGATGAGAAAATGAGGAGGGGCGGTTATGATGCAGATGCCTAGCGGCCGGGGCAAGGAGGCTTGCAAGCAAGAGCTAATGACATGTCTGGCAGACCCTTAGTACTTAGTGAAAAAGTTAAGTATCTTTTTTTGGGATATGCTTGTATCCATCTATAGATACGCTTGGTTTGTGGTTCCAAGCTAGTCTAAAAAGTTGTCGAGTTCGCAGCCATTAAGTGCTCTGATGAGTGGCGCTGTTTATGATGAACGTCCCATAGTAACTTTGGCGGCAGATTGTTGAGTCGTAACCATACCGATGCCGGTCCCAAGACCGGATGAAAAAATGGGAGGGAGACTAATCAGCACATAAATGATGAGTTTTGTCAAAAGGTTGAGAGAAAAGAAAACAAAAACTTTTATTTGAAAAAAATAGTCTTTTAGACTTACAGCAACAAAAGAATAAGGTAATTTTTCTTTAGATCAATTTGTTTTTAACCAATATTTTGAATCTAAAGAAAATTATTTTCAAAATAAAAATGCAAAGCTGCTAACTCTACCTTTGGCCGGTCCCAAGTCCGGATGAGAAAATGAGGAGGGGCGGTTATGATGCAGATGCCTAGCGGCCGGGGCAAGGAGGCTTGCAAGCAAGAGCTAATGACATGTCTGGCAGACCCTTAGTACTTAGTGAAAAAAGTTAAGTATCTTTTTTTGGATATGCTTGTATCCATCTATAGATACGCTTGGTTTGTGGTTCCAAGCTAGTCTAAATAGTTGTCGAGTTCGCAGCCATTAAGTGCTCGGATGAGTGGCGCTGTTTATGATGAACGTCCCATAGTAACCTTGGCGGCAGATTGTTGAGTCGTAACCATACCGATGCCGGTCCCAAGTCCGGATGAAAAAATGGGAGGGAGACTAATCAGCACATAAATGATGAGTTTTGTCAAAAGGTTGAGAGAAAAGAAAACAAAAACTTTTATTTGAAAAATAAGTTTTTAGACTTACAGCAACAAAAGAATAAGGTAATTTTTGTTTAGATCAATTCGTTTTTAACCAATATTTTGAATCTAAAGAAAATTATTTTCAAAATAAAAATGCAAAGCTGCTAACTCTACCTTTGGCCGGTCCCAAGTCCGGATGAGAAAATGAGGAGGGGCGGTTATGATGCAGATGCCTAGCGGCCGGGGCAAGGAGGCTTGCAAGCAAGAGCTAATGACATGTCTGGCAGACCCTTAGTACTTAGTGAAAAAAGTTAAGTATCTTTTTTTGGATATGCTTGTATCCATCTATAGATACGCTTGGTTTGTGGTTCCAAGCTAGTCTAAATAGTTGTCGAGTTCGCAGCCATTAAGTGCTCGGATGAGTGGCGCTGTTTATGATGAACGTCCCATAGTAACCTTGGCGGCAGATTGTTGAGTCGTAACCATACCGATGCCGGTCCCAAGTCCGGATGAAAAAATGGGAGGGAGACTAATCAGCACATAAATGATGAGTTTTGTCAAAAGGTTGAGAGAAAAGAAAACAAAAACTTTTATTTGAAAAAAATAGTCTTTTAGACTTACAGCAACAAAAGAATAAGGTAATTTTTCTTTAGATCAATTTGTTTTTAACCAATATTTTGAATCTAAAGAAAATTATTTTCAAAATAAAAATGCAAAGCTGCTAACTCTACCTTTGGCCGGTCCCAAGTCCGGATGAGAAAATGAGGAGGGGCGGTTATGATGCAGATGCCTAGCGGCAGGGGCAAGGAGGCTTGCAAGCAAGAGCTAATGACATGTCTGGCAGACCCTTAGTACTTAGTGAAAAAAGTTAAGTATCTTTTTTTGGATATGCTTGTATCCATCTATAGATACGCTTGGTTTGTGGTTCCAAGCTAGTCTAAATAGTTGTCGAGTTCGCAGCCATTAAGTGCTCGGATGAGTGGCGCTGTTTATGATGAACGTCCCATAGTAACTTTGGCGGCAGATTGTTGAGTCGTAACCATACCGATGCCGGTCCCAAGTCCGGATGAAAAAATGGGAGGGAGACTAATCAGCACATAAATGATGAGTTTTGTCAAAAGGTTGAGAGAAAAGAAAACAAAAACTTTTATTTGAAAAAATAGTCTTTTAGACTTACAGCAACAAAAGAATAAGGTAATTTTTCTTTAGATCAATTTGTTTTTAACCAATATTTTGAATCTAAAGAAAATTATTTTCAAAATAAAAATGCAAAGCTGCTAACTCTACCTTTGGCCGGTCCCAAGTCCGGATGAGAAAATGAGGAGGGGCGGTTATGATGCAGATACCTAGCGGCCGGGGCAAGGAGGCTTGCAAGCAAGAGCTAATGACATGTCTGGCAGACCCTTAGTACTTAGTGAAAAAAGTTAAGTATCTTTTTTTGGATATGCTTGTATCCATCTATAGATACGCTTGGTTTGTGGTTCCAAGCTAGTCTAAATAGTTGTCGAGTTCGCAGCCATTAAGTGCTCGGATGAGTGGCGCTGTTTATGATGAACGTCCCATAGTAACCTTGGCGGCAGATTGTTGAGTCGTAACCATACCGATGCCGGTCCCAAGTCCGGATGAAAAAATGGGAGGGAGACTAATCAGCACATAAATGATGAGTTTTGTCAAAAGGTTGAGAGAAAAGAAAACAAAAACTTTTATTTGAAAAAATAGTCTTTTAGACTTACAGCAACAAAAGAATAAGGTAATTTTTCTTTAGATCAATTTGTTTTTAACCAATATTTTGAATCTAAAGAAAATTATTTTCAAAATAAAAATGCAAAGCTGCTAACTCTACCTTTGGCCGGTCCCAAGTCCGGATGAGAAAATGAGGAGGGGCGGTTATGATGCAGATGCCTAGCGGCCGGGGCAAGGAGGCTTGCAAGCAAGAGCTAATGACATGTCTGGCAGACCCTTAGTACTTAGTGAAAAAGTTAAGTATCTTTTTTGGATATGCTTGTATCCATCTATAGATACGCTTGGTTTGTGGTTCCAAGCTAGTCTAAATAGTTGTCGAGTTCGCAGCCATTAAGTGCTCGGATGAGTGGCGCTGTTTATGATGAACGTCCCATAGTAACTTTGGCGGCAGATTGTTGAGTCGTAACCATACCGATGCCGGTCCCAAGTCCGGATGAAAAAATGGGAGGGAGACTAATCAGCACATAAATGATGAGTTTTGTCAAAAGGTTGAGAGAAAAGAAAACAAAAACTTTTATTTGAAAAAATAGTCTTTTAGACTTACAGCAACAAAAAGAATAAGGTAATTTTTGTTTAGATCAATTCGTTTTTAACCAATATTTTGAATCTAAAGAAAATTATTTTCAAAATAAAAATGCAAAGCTGCTAACTCTACCTTTGGCCGGTCCCAAGTCCGGATGAGAAAATGAGGAGGGGCGGTTATGATGCAGATGCCTAGCGGCCGGGGCAAGGAGGCTTGCAAGCAAGAGCTAATGACATGTCTGGCAGACCCTTAGTACTTAGTGAAAAAAGTTAAGTATCTTTTTTGGATATGCTTGTATCCATCTATAGATACGCTTGGTTTGTGGTTCCAAGCTAGTCTAAATAGTTGTCGAGTTCGCAGCCATTAAGTGCTCGGATGAGTGGCGCTGTTTATGATGAACGTCCCATAGTAACTTTGGCGGCAGATTGTTGAGTCGTAACCATACCGATGCCGGTCCCAAGTCCGGATGAAAAATGGGAGGGAGACTAATCAGCACATAAATGATGAGTTTTGTCAAAAGGTTGAGAGAAAAGAAAACAAAAACTTTTATTTGAAAAAAATAGTCTTTAAGACTTACAGCAACAAAAGAATAAGGTAATTTTTGTTTAGATCAATTCGTTTTTAACCATTATTTTGAATCTAAAGAAAATTATTTTCAAAATAAAAATGCAAAGCTGCTAACTCTACCTTTGGCCGGTCCCAAGTCCGGATGAGAAAATGAGGAGGGGCGGTTATGATGCAGATGCCTAGCGGCCGGGGCAAGGAGGCTTGCAAGCAAGAGCTAATGACATGTCTGGCAGACCCTTAGTACTTAGTGAAAAAAGTTAAGTATCTTTTTTTGGATATGCTTGTATCCATCTATAGATACGCTTGGTTTGTGGTTCCAAGCTAGTCTAAAAAGTTGTCGAGTTCGCAGCCATTAAGTGCTCTGATGAGTGGCGCTGTTTATGATGAACGTCCCATAGTAACTTTGGCGGCAGATTGTTGAGTCGTAACCATACCGATGCCGGTCCCAAGACCGGATGAAAAAATGGGAGGGAGACTAATCAGCACATAAATGATGAGTTTTGTCAAAAGGTTGAGAGAAAAGAAAACAAAAACTTTTATTTGAAAAAAATAGTCTTTTAGACTTACAGCAACAAAAGAATAAGGTAATTTTTCTTTAGATCAATTTGTTTTTAACCAATATTTTGAATCTAAAGAAAATTATTTTCAAAATAAAAATGCAAAGCTGCTAACTCTACCTTTGGCCGGTCCCAAGTCCGGATGAGAAAATGAGGAGGGGCGGTTATGATGCAGATGCCTAGCGGCCGGGGCAAGGAGGCTTGCAAGCAAGAGCTAATGACATGTCTGGCAGACCCTTAGTACTTAGTGAAAAAAGTTAAGTATCTTTTTGGATATGCTTGTATCCATCTATAGATACGCTTGGTTTGTGGTTCCAAGCTAGTCTAAATAGTTGTCGAGTTCACAGCCATTAAGTGCTCGGATGAGTGGCGCTGTTTATGATGAACGTCCCATAGTAACTTTGGCGGCAGATTGTTGAGTCGTAACCATACCGATGCCGGTCCCAAGTCCGGATGAAAAAATGGGAGGGAGACTAATCAGCACATAAATGATGAGTTTTGTCAAAAGGTTGAGAGAAAAGAAAACAAAAACTTTTATTTGAAAAAAATAGTCTTTTAGACTTACAGCAACAAAAGAATAAGGTAATTTTTCTTTAGATCAATTTGTTTTTAACCAATATTTTGAATCTAAAGAAAATTATTTTCAAAATAAAAATGCAAAGCTGCTAACTCTACCTTTGGCCGGTGCCAAGTCCTGATGAGAAAATGAGGAGGGGCGGTTATGATGCAGATGCCTAGCGGCCGGGGCAAGGAGGCTTGCAAGCAAGAGCTAATGACATGTCTGGCAGACCCTTAGTACTTAGTGAAAAAAGTTAAGTATCTTTTTTTGGATATGCTTGTATCCATCTATAGATACGCTTGGTTTGTGGTTCCAAGCTAGTCTAAAAAGTTGTCGAGTTCGCAGCCATTAAGTGCTCGGATGAGTGGCGCTGTTTATGATGAACGTCCCATAGTAACTTTGGCGGCAGATTGTTGAGTCGTAACCATACCGATGCCGGTCCCAAGACCGGATGAAAAAATGGGAGGGAGACTAATCAGCACATAAATGATGAGTTTTGTCAAAAGGTTGAGAGAAAAGAAAACAAAAACTTTTATTTGAAAAAAATAGTCTTTTAGACTTACAGCAACAAAAGAATAAGGTAATTTTTCTTTAGATCAATTTGTTTTTAACCAATATTTTGAATCTAAAGAAAATTATTTTCAAAATAAAAATGCAAAGCTGCTAACTCTACCTTTGGCCGGTCCCAAGTCCGGATGAGAAAATGAGGAGGGGCGGTTATGATGCAGATGCCTAGCGGCCGGGGCAAGGAGGCTTGCAAGCAAGAGCTAATGACATGTCTGGCAGACCCTTAGTACTTAGTGAAAAAGTTAAGTATCTTTTTTGGATATGCTTGTATCCATCTATAGATACGCTTGGTTTGTGGTTCCAAGCTAGTCTAAATAGTTGTCGAGTTCGCAGCCATTAAGTGCTCGGATGAGTGGCGCTGTTTATGATGAACGTCCCATAGTAACTTTGGCGGCAGATTGTTGAGTCGTAACCATACCGATGCCGGTCCCAAGTCCGGATGAAAAAATGGGAGGGAGACTAATCAGCACATAAATGATGAGTTTTGTCAAAAGGTTGAGAGAAAAGAAAACAAAAACTTTTATTTGAAAAAAATAGTCTTTTAGACTTACAGCAACAAAAGAATAAGGTAATTTTTCTTTAGATCAATTTGTTTTTAACCAATATTTTGAATCTAAAGAAAATTATTTTCAAAATAAAAATGCAAAGCTGCTAACTCTACCTTTGGCCGGTCCCAAGTCCGGATGAGAAAATGAGGAGGGGCGGTTATGATGCAGATGCCTAGCGGCCGGGGCAAGGAGGCTTGCAAGCAAGAGCTAATGACATGTCTGGCAGACCCTTAGTACTTAGTGAAAAAAGTTAAGTATCTTTTTTGGATATGCTTGTATCCATCTATAGATACGCTTGGTTTGTGGTTCCAAGCTAGTCTAAATAGTTGTCGAGTTCGCAGCCATTAAGTGCTCGGATGAGTAACGCTGTTTATGATGAACGTCCCATAGTAACTTTGGCGGCAGATTGTTGAGTCGTAACCATACCGATGCCGGTCCCAAGACCGGATGAAAAAATGGGAGGGAGACTAATCAGCACATAAATGATGAGTTTTGTCAAAAGGTTGAGAGAAAAGAAAACAAAAACTTTTATTTGAAAAATATAGTCTTTTAGACTTACAGCAACAAAAGAATAAGGTAATTTTTCTTTAGATCAATTTGTTTTTAACCAATATTTTGAATCTAAAGAAAATTATTTTCAAAATAAAAATGCAAAGCTGCTAACTCTACCTTTGGCCGGTCCCAAGTCCGGATGAGAAAATGAGGAGGGGCGGTTATGATGCAGATGCCTAGCGGCCGGGGCAAGGAGGCTTGCAAGCAAGAGCTAATGACATGTCTGGCAGACCCTTAGTACTTAGTGAAAAAGTTAAGTATCTTTTTTGGATATGCTTGTATCCATCTATAGATACGCTTGGTTTGTGGTTCCAAGCTAGTCTAAATAGTTGTCGAGTTCGCAGCCATTAAGTGCTCGGATGAGTGGCGCTGTTTATGATGAACGTCCCATAGTAACTTTGGCGGCAGATTGTTGAGTCGTAACCATACCGATGCCGGTCCCAAGTCCGGATGAAAAAATGGGAGGGAGACTAATCAGCACATAAATGATGAGTTTTGTCAAAAGGTTGAGAGAAAAGAAAACAAAAACTTTTATTTGAAAAAAATAGTCTTTTAGACTTACAGCAACAAAAGAATAAGGTAATTTTTCTTTAGATCAATTTGTTTTTTAACCAATATTTTGAATCTAAAGAAAATTATTTTCAAAATAAAAATGCAAAGCTGCTAACTCTACCTTTGGCCGGTCCCAAGTCCGGATGAGAAAATGAAGAGGGGCGGTTATGATGCAGATGCCTAGCGGCCGGGGCAAGGAGGCTTGCAAGCAAGAGCTAATGACATGTCTGGCAGACCCTTAGTACTTAGTGAAAAAGTTAAGTATCTTTTTTTGGATATGCTTGTATCCATCTATAGATACGCTTGGTTTGTGGTTCCAAGCTAGTCTAAATAGTTGTCGAGTTCGCAGCCATTAAGTGCTCGGATGAGTGGCGCTGTTTATGATGAACGTCCCATAGTAACTTTGGCGGCAGATTGTTGAGTCGTAACCATACCGATGCCGGTCCCAAGTCCGGATGAAAAAATGGGAGGGAGACTAATCAGCACATAAATGATGAGTTTTGTCAAAAGGTTGAGAGAAAAGAAAACAAAAACTTTTATTTGAAAAAAATAGTCTTTTAGACTTACAGCAACAAAAGAATAAGGTAATTTTTCTTTAGATCAATTTGTTTTTTAACCAATATTTTGAATCTAAAGAAAATTATTTTCAAAATAAAAATGCAAAGCTGCTAACTCTACCTTTGGCCGGTCCCAAGTCCGGATGAGAAAATGAAGAGGGGCGGTTATGATGCAGATGCCTAGCGGCCGGGGCAAGGAGGCTTGCAAGCAAGAGCTAATGACATGTCTGGCAGACCCTTAGTACTTAGTGAAAAAAGTTAAGTATCTTTTTTGGATATGCTTGGTTTGTGGTTCCAAGCTAGTCTAAATAGTTATCGAGTTCGCAGCCATTAAGTGCTCGGATGAGTGGCGCTGTTTATGATGAACGTCCCATAGTAACTTTGGCGGCAGATTGTTGAGTCGTTACCATACCGATGCCGGTCCCAAGTCCGGATGAAAAAATGGGAGGGAGACTAATCAGCACATAAATGATGAGTTTTGTAAAAAGGTTGAGAGAAAAGAAAACAAAAACTTTTATTTGAAAAAAATAGTCTTTTAGACTTACAGCAACAAAAGAATAAGGTAATTTTTCTTTAGATCAATTTGTTTTTTAACCAATATTTTGAATCTAAAGAAAATTATTTTCAAAATAAAAATGCAAAGCTGCTAACTCTACCTTTGGCCGGTCCCAAGTCCGGATGAGAAAATGAGGAGGGGCGGTTATGATGCAGATGCCTAGCGGCCGGGGCAAGGAGGCTTGCAAGCAAGAGCTAATGACATGTCTGGCAGACCCTTAGTACTTAGTGAAAAAAGTTAAGTATCTTTTTTTGGATATGCTTGTATCCATCTATAGATACGCTTGGTTTGTGGTTCCAAGCTAGTCTAAATAGTTGTCGAGTTCGCAGCCATTAAGTGCTCGGATGAGTGGCGCTGTTTATGATGAACGTCCCATAGTAACTTTGGCGGCAGATTGTTGAGTCGTAACCATACCGATGCCGGTCCCAAGTCCGGATGAAAAAATGGGAGGGAGACTAATCAGCACATAAATGATGAGTTTTGTCAAAAGATTGAGAGAAAAGAAAACAAAAACTTTTATTTGAAAAAAATAGTTTTTAGACTTACAGCAACAAAAGAATAAGGTAATTTTTCTTTAGATCAATTTGTTTTTAACCAATATTTTGAATCTAAAGAAAATTATTTTCAAAATAAAAATGCAAAGCTGCTAACTCTACCTTTGGCCGGTCCCAAGTCCGGATGAGAAAATGAGGAGGGGCGGTTATGATGCAGATGCCTAGCGGCCGGGGCAAGGAGGCTTGCAAGCAAGAGCTAATGACATGTCTGGCAGACCCTTAGTACTTAGTGAAAAAAGTTAAGTATCTTTTTTTGGATATGCTTGTATCCATCTATAGATACGCTTGGTTTGTGGTTCCAAGCTAGTCTAAAAAGTTGTCGAGTTCGCAGCCATTAAGTGCTCTGATGAGTCACGCTGTTTATGATGAACGTCCCATAGTAACTTTGGCGGCAGATTGTTGAGTCGTAACCATACCGATGCCGGTCCCAAGTCCGGATGAAAAAATGGGAGGGAGACTAATCAGCACATAAATGATGAGTTTTGTCAAAAGGTTGAGAGAAAAGAAAACAAAAACTTTTATTTGAAAAAATAGTCTTTTAGACTTACAGCAACAAAAGAATAAGGTAATTTTTCTTTAGATCAATTTGTTTTTTAACCAATATTTTGAATCTAAAGAAAATTATTTTCAAAATAAAAATGCAAAGCTGCTAACTCTACCTTTGGCCGGTCCCAAGTCCGGATGAGAAAATGAAGAGGGGCGGTTATGATGCAGATGCCTAGCGGCCGGGGCAAGGAGGCTTGCAAGCAAGAGCTAATGACATGTCTGGCAGACCCTTAGTACTTAGTGAAAAAAGTTAAGTATCTTTTTTTGGATATGCTTGGTTTGTGGTTCCAAGCTAGTCTAAATAGTTATCGAGTTCGCAGCCATTAAGTGCTCGGATGAGTGGCGCTGTTTATGATGAACGTCCCATAGTAACTTTGGCGGCAGATTGTTGAGTCGTTACCATACCGATGCCGGTCCCAAGTCCGGATGAAAAAATGGGAGGGAGACTAATCAGCACATAAATGATGAGTTTTGTAAAAAGGTTGAGAGAAAAGAAAACAAAAACTTTTATTTGAAAAAAATAGTCTTTTAGACTTACAGCAACAAAAGAATAAGGTAATTTTTCTTTAGATCAATTTGTTTTTTAACCAATATTTTGAATCTAAAGAAAATTATTTTCAAAATAAAAATGCAAAGCTGCTAACTCTACCTTTGGCCGGTCCCAAGTCCGGATGAGAAAATGAGGAGGGGCGGTTATGATGCAGATGCCTAGCGGCCGGGGCAAGGAGGCTTGCAAGCAAGAGCTAATGACATGTCTGGCAGACCCTTAGTACTTAGTGAAAAAAGTTAAGTATCTTTTTGGATATGCTTGTATCCATCTATAGATACGCTTGGTTTGTGGTTCCAAGCTAGTCTAAATAGTTGTCGAGTTCGCAGCCATTAAGTGCTCGGATGAGTGGCGCTGTTTATGATGAACGTCCCATAGTAACTTTGGCGGCAGATTGTTGAGTCGTAACCATACCGATGCCGGTCCCAAGTCCGGATGAAAAAATGGGAGGGAGACTAATCAGCACATAAATGATGAGTTTTGTCAAAAGATTGAGAGAAAAGAAAACAAAAACTTTTATTTGAAAAAAATAGTTTTTAGACTTACAGCAACAAAAGAATAAGGTAATTTTTCTTTAGATCAATTTGTTTTTAACCAATATTTTGAATCTAAAGAAAATTATTTTCAAAATAAAAATGCAAAGCTGCTAACTCTACCTTTGGCCGGTCCCAAGTCCGGATGAGAAAATGAGGAGGGGCGGTTATGATGCAGATGCCTAGCGGCCGGGGCAAGGAGGCTTGCAAGCAAGAGCTAATGACATGTCTGGCAGACCCTTAGTACTTAGTGAAAAAAGTTAAGTATCTTTTTTTGGATATGCTTGTATCCATCTATAGATACGCTTGGTTTGTGGTTCCAAGCTAGTCTAAAAAGTTGTCGAGTTCGCAGCCATTAAGTGCTCTGATGAGTCACGCTGTTTATGATGAACGTCCCATAGTAACTTTGGCGGCAGATTGTTGAGTCGTAACCATACCGATGCCGGTCCCAAGTCCGGATGAAAAATGGGAGGGAGACTAATCAGCACATAAATGATGAGTTTTGTCAAAAGGTTGAGAGAAAAGAAAACAAAAACTTTTATTTGAAAAAAATAGTCTTTTAGACTTACAGCAACAAAAGAATAAGGTAATTTTTCTTTAGATCAATTTGTTTTTAACCAATATTTTGAATCTAAAGAAAATTATTTTCAAAATAAAAATGCAAAGCTGCTAACTCTACCTTTGGCCGGTCCCAAGTCCGGATGAGAAAATGAGGAGGGGCGGTTATGATGCAGATGCCTAGCGGCCGGGGCAAGGAGGCTTGCAAGCAAGAGCTAATGACATGTCTGGCAGACCCTTAGTACTTAGTGAAAAAGTTAAGTATCTTTTTTGGATATGCTTGTATCCATCTATAGATACGCTTGGTTTGTGGTTCCAAGCTAGTCTAAATAGTTGTCGAGTTCGCAGCCATTAAGTGCTCGGATGAGTAACGCTGTTTATGATGAACGTCCCATAGTAACTTTGGCGGCAGATTGTTGAGTCGTAACCATACCGATGCCGGTCCCAAGTCCGGATGAAAAAATGGGAGGGAGACTAATCAGCACATAAATGATGAGTTTTGTCAAAAGGTTGAGAGAAAAGAAAACAAAAACTTTTATTTGAAAAAAATAGTCTTTTAGACTTACAGCAACAAAAGAATAAGGTAATTTTTCTTTAGATCAATTTGTTTTTAACCAATATTTTGAATCTAAAGAAAATTATTTTCAAAATAAAAATGCAAAGCTGCTAACTCTACCTTTGGCCGGTCCCAAGTCCGGATGAGAAAATGAGGAGGGGCGGTTATGATGCAGATGCCTAGCGGCCGGGGCAAGGAGGCTTGCAAGCAAGAGCTAATGACATGTCTGGCAGACCCTTAGTACTTAGTGAAAAAAGTTAAGTATCTTTTTTTGGATATGCTTGTATCCATCTATAGATACGCTTGGTTTGTGGTTCCAAGCTAGTCTAAATAGTTGTCGAGTTCGCAGCCATTAAGTGCTCGGATGAGTAACGCTGTTTATGATGAACGTCCCATAGTAACTTTGGCGGCAGATTGTTGAGTCGTAACCATACCGATGCCGGTCCCAAGTCCGGATGAAAAAATGGGAGGGAGACTAATCAGCACATAAATGATGAGTTTTGTCAAAAGATTGAGAGAAAAGAAAACAAAAACTTTTATTTGAAAAAAATAGTTTTTAGACTTACAGCAACAAAAGAATAAGGTAATTTTTCTTTAGATCAATTTGTTTTTAACCAATATTTTGAATCTAAAGAAAATTATTTTCAAAATAAAAATGCAAAGCTGCTAACTCTACCTTTGGCCGGTCCCAAGTCCGGATGAGAAAATGAAGAGGGGCGGTTATGATGCAGATGCCTAGCGGCCGGGGCAAGGAGGCTTGCAAGCAAGAGCTAATGACATGTCTGGCAGACCCTTAGTACTTAGTGAAAAAAGTTAAGTATCTTTTTGGATATGCTTGTATCCATCTATAGATACGCTTGGTTTGTGGTTCCAAGCTAGTCTAAATAGTTGTCGAGTTCGCAGCCATTAAGTGCTCGGATGAGTGGCGCTGTTTATGATGAACGTCCCATAGTAACTTTGGCGGCAGATTGTTGAGTCGTAACCATACCGATGCCGGTCCCAAGTCCGGATGAAAAAATGGGAGGGAGACTAATCAGCACATAAATGATGAGTTTTGTCAAAAGGTTGAGAGAAAAGAAAACAAAAACTTTTATTTGAAAAAAATAGTCTTTTAGACTTACAGCAACAAAAGAATAAGGTAATTTTTCTTTAGATCAATTTGTTTTTAACCAATATTTTGAATCTAAAGAAAATTATTTTCAAAATAAAAATGCAAAGCTGTTAACTCTACCTTTGGCCGGTCCCAAGTCCGGATGAGAAAATGAGGAGGGGCGGTTATGATGCAGATGCCTAGCGGCCGTGGCAAGGAGGCTTGCAAGCAAGAGCTAATGACATGTCTGGCAGACCCTTAGTACTTAGTGAAAAAAGTTAAGTATCTTTTTTTGGATATGCTTGTATCCATCTATAGATACGCTTGGTTTGTGGTTCCAAGCTAGTCTAAATAGTTGTCGAGTTCGCAGCCATTAAGTGCTCGGATGAGTAACGCTGTTTATGATGAACGTCCCATAGTAACTTTGGCGGCAGATTGTTGAGTCGTAACCATACCGATGCCGGTCCCAAGTCCGGATGAAAAAATGGGAGGGAGACTAATCAGCACATAAATGATGAGTTTTGTCAAAAGGTTGAGAGAAAAGAAAACAAAAACTTTTATTTGAAAAAATAGTCTTTTAGACTTACAGCAACAAAAGAATAAGGTAATTTTTCTTTAGATCATTTTGTTTTTAACCAATATTTTGAATCTAAAGAAAATTATTTTCAAAATAAAAATGCAAAGCTGCTAACTCTACCTTTGGCCGGTCCCAAGTCCGGATGAGAAAATGAGGAGGGGCGGTTATGATGCAGATGCCTAGCGGCCGGGGCAAGGAGGCTTGCAAGCAAGAGCTAATGACATGTCTGGCAGACCCTTAGTACTTAGTGAAAAAAGTTAAGTAACTTTTTTTGGATATGCTTGTATCCATCTATAGATACGCTTGGTTTGTGGTTCCAAGCTAGTCTAAATAGTTGTCGAGTTCGCAGCCATTAAGTGCTCGGATGAGTGGCGCTGTTTATGATGAACGTCCCATAGTAACTTTGGCGGCAGATTGTTGAGTCGTAACCATACCGATGCCGGTCCCAAGTCCGGATGAAAAAATGGGAGGGAGACTAATCAGCACATAAATGATGAGTTTTGTCAAAAGGTTGAGAGAAAAGAAAACAAAAACTTTTATTTGAAAAAATAGTCTTTTAGACTTACAGCAACAAAAGAATAAGGTAATTTTTCTTTAGATCAATTTGTTTTTAACCAATATTTTGAATCTAAAGAAAATTATTTTCAAAATAAAAATGCAAAGCTGCTAACTCTACCTTTGGCCGGTCCCAAGTCCGGATGAGAAAATGAGGAGGGGCGGTTATGATGCAGATGCCTAGCGGCCGGGGCAAGGAGGCTTGCAAGCAAGAGCTAATGACAGAAAATTATTTTCAAAAACAATAAGAATTATGAGATTTGATAAAATGGGAGGTTTATCTAATGACATGTTAAATAATAATTTTTTCTGAACAAATCAGTTTGATGCTTAATCAAACTTTTAAGAGAAAAGAAAATTTTTAATTAAACTTAAAAGGTTTTTTTGTCTTTTCTTAATTTTTATCTTTAATTACTTTTTTTTCGTCTTTGTTTCTTTTTTACTAAAGAAGTGAATTTGTTTGATTTTAAATAAAAACAAGATCTTATGAATCTCTTTTTGACTTCTTGTGGAAAAAAATCTTAAAAAAAAAATTTTCTTCTATTTTTTATCTTTGACTGCATTGAACATTTTGAAATTGGTGCCCAGCAATATTAAATAATCTTGAAAATCGCCAATAAATAATTTATTTTAAATAGGACAAAAGTCTCGTCAACATTTTTATTAATATTAAGTAAAAAAATATTAATCATGTTATCAATTTGAATTATTATAATTTTCAAGAGTAAAATAATTATTTGAGCACTCTATCAACAGCTTTGGGTTGTTTAAGATGGAAGAGATAATGCAAATTAGTGTTCTAAAGCTATATAGGAACGCCATTAATCAGCTGACAAGTAAATTATCTCCAGAAAACCATGACTCAATCCAAAGCAATCTCAGACTTTTAAAAAATGAACTTCTATCAATAAATTCAGATATAACCAGATTTGCATCAGTAAGCTTAAAAATCACACTTTATCCTTGCTGAACTGTCTTATTTAGAGGCTGTCCGAGATGCATCAAGTCCAGCAGTCGATTGCCAAAGCTTATATAAACCATTTAGAGGAGCAGATCAATTACTCTAATACAAATCCAAGTTCGCTAAACGAATTGGAGTCTCAGATGAAGCAAAGTCAGGCTCAAATCTCACAGATTATGAATGAGAGAAAAATTTTTTTAGCATCTAAATTTGAATTTATAAATGATTTTTTAATCAATTGCCAAACAAAATGCTTTAACCAACAAAATTCAGTTCGGATCGAGCGAGAGAACCTGGTGTCGACTACTAACCAAATATTTGTTCAACCCAGTCAGTCTCAAATGATTGTCCCGGCAAGTTTTAGAATGAAAAGTAAAAATTATATACAATGAAAAATTTACTAGATTTATTTTTATAGAAAATTGTGAAGTTTGTTCTCTGTTTGGAAAAATTAATCACGCAATAAAGTCAAGGTTGGAAAAATTGTCATTGTGTAAAAAGTGTTCAATATTTCATGATAATCATAAAAAAATTTTGTTCACTGAAGATAGATTAAATTGTAGTTGTTTTTATAGTGTTTCTGAGTGTCCGAACAAAAAGCTGGAGGCTTTTAAATTTTTGTTAAATAATTGGGCTGGTTTTGAGAGTGACCAATTTTGTGGTGAGCCAAATATGACAAAAAAAAGACGTGTTGTTTCCTCCAAATGTAATGACACAATAAATGATGCAAACAATATTATAACAATTAAAACTGAACCTGATGAATAAATTTTTTATAAATTAGCTAATTTTTAACAGTTGATATTTTTGGTCATAAAAAAATCTAATCTAAAAATTTTGTTAATTTTTGAATAATTTTTAAACGAGCATTTTTTAGATTTTGAGATTTACTTTAAATTTGAAATTTAGAAAAATGACCATTCGACCAAAAGAAAAGTGGCTATTAACTTTTTTAAAGATATAAAAATTTAATTAAAATGAAGATAATTTTTATTAATCTTTTTTCTTGTTTTTACATAAAATAAAAAACGAATTAGATTGCTTTTATTCCCGAATTATTAACTTTTGGCTTTATTAAATTAAGAGATTTTTTTTTAAATTATATAATTTAGCCTAAAAAGAAGAAAAGTATTTTTTTAATTAAAAATTAAATATAGTAAAAATTTTTCGTATTTTGTACTGCACTAAAGCCAAAAACCACAATTTTTGTAAAATTTTTAAAATATTCTTTTTATCTCAATTTAGTTTAATTCAAAATAAAATTTACTTTTTTAATTTTTTCTTTCGAAATTGCACCCTCTCATTCAAACAAAATTTGAAATGGTTAAATAGTATTAAATCCATTCCTTTTTAAACTATAACCTGAATTTCGACTGAAAAAGTATATTAGCTATTAAAAACTATTATGGATTTATTTAAAATTTAGTTCAGCTAATACAATTAAAATTATCGTGCAAATAACATACAAATATTCAGTATTTAAGTTTCAGCTTAAATTGTTAAAAAAATATATTAGACAAAGAAATATTCTTTAATATTTTATAGATAAAAAATTTAAAAGATATTAAGAAAAATTAATTTTCATTTTTTCAATTCATTACCCTCAACAAAAATTTAACAACTGTATTTAAAATTTCCTACAAGGTAATCCCATCGCTTCGCTTACTGAACTCAATAAACTAATATTTTTTGGATTTTAAATAATTTTAAAATAAAGTTTTAAAAACTCTAAAATTTTGTTTCTCTAAAATTTTTATTTTTGGTAGGGAAAGTTATTCTATCATTTAAAAAAAATAACATCCCTAATAAATATCAATAAAAAGTGTAATTTAAAATTTAAATCTCTTTTATTCTCTTTTATTTCACATAAGGAATAACTTTGTCCTGCCCAAAAAAACACTCTAAAAATAACACTAATAAAAATAGTTTTTGAAATTCATAAATTATAAATTTAATTTAAAATTAAATAAAAATTCTTTAATATTTAACATGAAAGTCCAGCCTCTAAAAGAAGACCACGTTCATTCAAGTTATTTGCTAAAAAATCCATTAATCCGAACAATATCCGGACTTGCAATGGCAGTCGGCTTCATTATGGTCATATACATGGGACCAGTGCCCATTTTTGTTTGCAATATTCTATCAATTACCAAATCGTTTGACGAGTTATTAAAGATAGGTCTAAAATCCTACAAATGTGAACACCTTTGGCATGTTTCTACACTCAGTTGGTTCTTGTATCTGCTCGGCGCTTATGCCTTCATCGGACAATCGATTTATGACGAATTTGGTCAAGATCTCCAAATGCACTTTTTTCTAAAACCCATCATAAAGTATCACGGACTATTGTGCTTCTCTTTCTACATATTCGGACTGGTCATTTTTGTAGCAAAACTAGATAAATTAAATTACTTTAAGCAATATTCAATGCTCGGATATGTACATCTATGTACTGGAGTTTTGGTTATACCTGACGCCATGAGCATAAAGTATTTTTCCAAAGGCCTTATTTGGTTTCTGCTGCCACTTATAACTATAATATTCAATGACGTAGCGGCTTATATTATTGGCAAAGTGTGCGGTAGGCACAAACTTATCGAAGTATCTCCAAGAAAAACATGGGAAGGTTTTTTAGGTGCCTTGATACTAAGTCTTGTATTTGGCTACTCTTTATCTGCGTATATGTGCAAATTTAATTTTTTTTTGTGTCCACTAAAATATGATTATTTGCAAAACTGGTTTGTGGTAGATCAATGTCAAATTGGTGAAATATTTCGACCTAGAAATTACACCATTTTAGAGAGAGTTGAAATTTTCATTGAGCCATTCCAGTTTCATGCTTTTGTTTTTTCGTTTTTGGCCTCAACATTGGGACCTTTTGGCGGATTTTTTGCCAGTGGTTTTAAAAGGGCTTATGATATCAAAGATTTCGGAAGCACTATACCTGGACATGGAGGCATATTGGACAGACTTGACTGCCAATTTTTGTATCAAACTTTTATTTATTTCTATATCAATTACATAATTTATGAGCCTATTGGGGCTGTGAACTATCAAAGCTTTCTTACAGAACCCAACGATAAAAAAGTTGAATTCTTAAAGACTCATTTTGAAGATATTATTAATTAAGTTTGATTTTGTAAATAAATACTTAAGGATACAATTTTATTAATATTTTTCAGTTTTTTTTTTTGAAAAACTAATTGATAGCCGTCTTCTTCGTCAACTATTCCTTTTATCTAGCTTTTGCTCGAATATTTTTTCTTTCTTTCTTTTAAAAATTTTTGAAAGAAAAATAAAAGAAACTGTAAGGAAAAAGATAAAGAAAAAAAAATCATCTAAAAATAGACTCAACTATTTTTTTGGCATATGTTAGAACCTAAGTTTAGCAGTCTTTTCTATATTTTTTTCAATTATTTTTTATCACGCTTATTTTATATATAAAAAAAACTATTAAAAAAATATTAGAGGATAATATTCTAGAAGATGAAATTTATCTAAAGAATTTTTAGTTTATCAAAAAAAATTAATTAATTTATATTAGTTCATATGACAACAAAATAAAATTGAAACATACAGTGGTGATTTGATAACAGTATTTTACGAAAAATTACGTAAAATATCGTTAATTAACAAAATTTTACCACATTTTACGTAAATTAACGCAAAATCCGAAAAGTGAGAAAGAGGTATTTTACGAAAAATTGCGTAAGTTTTCAGGATTTTGAGATAATTTTGGTTAAATTTGGTAAAATTCAAAACGGCCAATTCAAAATTCAAAATTTTTGAAAGATGTTTTTTTTTTCGAAAAATCGAAAATTTAAAAAAGTTGTTTTTTTTCATAAATTGGTTAAAAAAATAGTTATTTTTTAATAGTTATTTAATTCTACTTATTTTATTTTAAACCATTTATTTATTTGTTTTCTTTACCGAGCTAAAGCTCCTTCAGAATAAGTTAAAAAATAAAATAAAAATAAAATTAAAGTTAATAAAATGAGATAAAAAAAAAGAATCAAAATAGAGTAAATAAGCTAAAAAAATGAAAGTTGAAAAGATATAAATTGGAAAAGATTGTTACGATGTTGGAGGGAGTATCATATTTTAACTTAAAGATAGATCTTACTGCTGTATTCTGAATTGCTTGTAGTTTTTTGATATTATTTTCTGAAAATGAATTAAAGCAAGGAAAAGAATAGTCTAAAATCGATCCGACTAAAGATTTATATAAATTTCCAAGTGTGTTTTGATTGAGACCCCATTTTTCGTTTGACAATATCTTAATAATATTTAGCCTTTTGTTGCAGCGTTCTTTAATTTCGTCTACTAGTATATTAAAGTTTAACTTAGAATCAAATTTTATACCAAGAAACTTGATTTCTTTTTGGTTCATTATCCTGTTTCCATAAATTTTTAAGTTAAGATTATCACTCTCTTTTTTTTAGCTAGAAAAGACTACTGAACACGACCATTAAATTTCTTTTAATTTAAACCCTTGTATATAAAAAAGGCTTTCAATTAATGGACTGACAAAGAGTTGGTCATTTCAAAGCAAATTTTTTAAAAAAACTGAAACTATTTTTGATGATTTTTTTTTACATCTTTTGCTTTTTTAATGCATTTTTATAGTTTAAACTTCAAGTTTTTCGTGAATAAAGAATACTTTAAGATAAAAGATTTATTTTCTCAAAAATAGATATTTCACCCACTGAAAATTCCTACACCTACAATTCCTTATTTATAAAACAGCTTTAGTTAATTAAATTTAAAAGTTGAATGTTTTTTTTTTTGTGAAAGCAAAAATGTTTATTAAATTTCAAAGATCTAGAAGAAGATGAATTTAGATCAAAATATCGAAATTAATTTTTTATTTGTTAAAAAATAATCTGTATAATTTTAAAAATGTTATAAATTTTTAATTACTTTAAATAAAAAAAAATTTCAATTTATTTAAATTAAGAGAAAAAAACATGTCCAATTCAAATATAAGCTTATTTGATGCTTATAAAATTACGAAAAAAAGTTTAAAAAAAAACTACTCTAATTTAAAATCTAAATAGTTGAAGTAAATTTTCTCAAAATTTTCACCTTTAATTTCAATTGACTATTTAAAATTTAATGAGCAGCGTGAGCAGTTTTTTCGACATGATTACTGTGTCCATTTTTATGCGATCCATTAAAAAACTGGGTGTCCGCTAATTGATTGCTTAAATTATCTAAAAAAAATTTAAAACAAAAATATCAAAATGGCAAAATTTACTCACCTTGAGATTGCTGTTGGTATCCTTGACTCTGATTGACCATTGTCGAATACTGGTTCAAGTAATATTCAGTGGGAGATTCGTGAAAGTGTCCGGCAGGCAGTGCCACCTGGCCGTTGTATCTAAAGTAGGGATTTTTCAAGTCCAGAGTGTTTGAGAATACTTGGGTCGATCCTTCGACAGTGACCATCATCGAAACGTCATAGCTTTGTCTCTTATTAGTCTTGAGGCTCACTTTGCCTACAAGCTGAGCTGCTCGAGTGACCAAAAAAGGCTGTGGAAACAAGCAACGAACCTGGTACCAGTGGGTAAGTGGCTGAGTCGGTGCAGTTGAAAGCCATGTTTGAGTCCTTAAAGGAAAATAGGAGATAAATTAATTTTCTTGCTTATCAATTATTAATTAAGTATTTTTTTAATAAGACAATTAAATAAATAAAATAAATTCTATTTTATTTTATAAAGAATTTTGAAACTTGAAGCTGATTTTCAAGCTGATCGAGATTCTTGGCAAAAAATTTATAAAAAAGAATTAAAAAATTTTTGCTGGTCACGTGTTTTTTTTTAACTTATATTAACCAAATAACCAAATGAAACTTGATTAATTACTTAAAAAACAAAACTTTTTTGTAATTAAAATTTTGATTTTGTTTTTAAAAAACATAGTAAGAGTTTTAAAATATTTTTTGTTGGGTAAAAATTATATCTATTTGTCATGGCGGAAATTTTTTTTTAAATTCATTATTTTAAGTTTAAATAAAAAAAACTGTTTTCCAAAAATTTAAAATCTTAATAATCAAATTGGAAATTTCTTTTAAAACATTTATTAAACATTGTGTTTAAATGCCAGTCACCAAATTATCTTTTAATGGTTACAGAAAAAATGTTTTATAAGCTATAAAAATTTACTCTTTTAATAATATTTTTTTGTCACTTAATTTTTAATCCTTGACTCAAATTTTGAATTTTTTTTAATAATTTAAAGACAATGACTCTAGCTTCAGCTTGAATCAAATAAACCTTCTTTTCAGCCTGTATAAGTCTGAATTTTTTTGTACAACAAATCGTCCATATCCATTCATCTAAATATTTCTATTTATAAACAAAAATATCTTTATACAGAATCAATTAGAAGAAATTAAATCCTATTAACAATAAAATTTTTATATGACTGCCACTTAATTAAAACTTTTCATCCTAAATTTTTAATTAATAAAACTAAAAAAATAAAAATTGATTCTATTTTTATATAAAAAACTGAACTTACGTGGTTCCAATGAAAGCCACGTCAAACCAGAAAGCTAGACCGTGGACCACCGATGCAGCCTGCACATCAAACTTGACCGGAATCTCAATGCTCAGCAAATCTTCTTCAGTGGCGGTCAAAAAGTCAAAGGTGTGCTTGACCGGCGGTGAAATAATAATCCTCGGGTCGAAAGTGTCCACCACAGGCTGTTTAAAGTACTCTTCAAAAGCGACAGGCTTGAGTGCGCTCAAGTCGATGCCATAGAAAGAATTCTGGGTCCAAAAGTTAGCTTTGGCGGCCTGTTCCATAAACAACGCTTCGTCAGTGAACGGAGCCACATACAGATCGCCCTGAGTGGGGTACATTTTGCCATTCGGCTTCAAAAACTTCTTGGCATGCAGATAACTCTCGAGCATGCGTTCATTGAGCAGCATGTAGCCCATAGGCTCCGATATGATCACGTCCACCTTCTCGGGCAGATCGATGTCCTCGATTTTGCCCGCTATCACCTTTATTTTACCGGACATGCCATTTGCTTTGACCAGAGAAGTGGCATGCTGCGCCATTGAGCTGGCCTCGACTGCGTACACTTTAGCTGCGCCTGCCTGTGCCGCAAAAAATGACAGGATGCCTGAGCCGGCGCCCACGTCCAACACCACTTTGCCCTCAAAGTCCACAGAGTTGTCGAAGATGGCGCGCTGATAGGTCGCGGTGCGCACATAGTCCTGCATCATATTCTGCTGCTGAGAAAGCAGCGAGTAGAACTGGAAGTACTGCACTGCCGATGACTCTTCGGTGCGCTGCTCGAACAAAGAGTTCTTTTTGCCATTGCGAATTTCGCTCAGTGTGGCCAGAAATTCGCACTTTTCGCACTCTTTGGCAAATTGGATGCTGATGCTGTCCGTGTTGGTGTTGATGATGACTTTGTTGGTGCCCAGTTTGGCGTACTCGACCTCCTTGCCTATGGTGTACTTGAACAGGCTGGTTTTTTTGTCCTCGGAAAAAATGAGCGCCGAGTCGGGCACTTGGTTGAGGAGCTCTAGTGAGAGCGGCTTGGCGTGAAGCAAATTCAGGTTGCCCTCCTTGTCCAGCTTGCTGAGGATGACGAAGTCGATTTTGAGGCTTTGGCTCATGATTTGGCTTTTCTAAAATTTGATGATCTATGGTTAGCAAAAGTCAAGTATTTATAGGAAAAATGCTGCCATGGTTTGACCTATCTAATGTAAGTTCGATTTATTGACATGATAAATGTTTGTCATTAGATTGGCCAATTAAGCAAAGCAGTCAACCATGTCGCAATCTAAATGGATCATCTAAAAGTATTTGCTTTGGCCTCGGGTCCCATTTAAGAGAGAAATGAGCTGTGCCAATGCTTGGTGAAAAGAAAATGTTTTTTTTCTTTCATGTGAAATAAACGACACAGAAATTGAAATGCTAGTTTTTTAGTCTTTACATGGTTTTGGTGCACACTTTAGTGTGAGCTTGCTGAGCTCAATGTGTTTGATTATACAAATTAATTTTCTTAAATGCATTCAATATATTTATACACATTGGTGTCTGAGATAATTTGGATTTTTTTTCTTTTTTTGTCGGCCGTATGTTCAAGTTCGATCCGAGAAAATTTTTATTTAGCAATTTTTTTCATAAAATACACACTTATTATTATGTATTTTTTGTGAAGGAGCTTTTTTTTAAGTCAAAGAACTAAGATTTTGAAAATTTTGTTTCAGCGGACTCTTTTTTCCAAAGGTGTCGGAAATTGCGTTTATTTTTAAAACAAAATATTCAGAGTAAAATGAATGCTTATGATAATTAATTTTATTTTATTGATAAGATTGTTTTTTTTATACTTTTATCTTATTTTTTAATTGGAAAAAATTTAAATCTCAATTTTAATTTAATGTTTGGAGAAATTTTTAAAAAGGCAAAATTTCAAATGGCCTTAATTGTTTTACAATTTGTCTTTTTTTAACAAAACAAAATTTAAATTTAGTGCGAAAAAACTTTAGCTTGATTTATTTCGATTTTTTTGTTGAAAATAAAATTTTTCATTTTCAAGTTCCAAGGCTGACATTTAGAATGAGCTTGAGTAATTTGTAATTATATTTCGTACTTTCGACTTTTATTAAATACACATATGATAGTCTTTTAAATGAGTCTTTTTTAACATTGCCCCAGGTGTTTGATTTTATCTAAAAGTTCATTTTTTTGCTAATTTTGACCGTAGGGAATTTTGCACCCTTCCAAAATGAGAAATAATTTTTTATCAGTGCGAAATTTTTTTTCGAAACTTTTTCAAAATTCGAAGCAATAAAGTCGAGTCTGGCTAATAGGATGTGTTTGGGCGAAAAAAATAGACATCGTATTAATCAAATTTGCATGTTAAAGAATGGGAAGAAAAAAATTAAAAAACAAATTTTATTTTTAGGAATTATTTTTTATTATTTATTTTTTTATTTAAAATATAATTTGGGAGTGATCCCCATGTACGTCCGAAAGGCTAACGCCTTCGTTTAAACCCAATTATTGTAAAAAAAATGATTAAAATAAAAAAAAGTTTTTAGTTTTTTAAAAATAGAAAGTAATTGAATTTGAATAAAAATAATAAATAACTTATTTATTATTTTTATGATAAAAATAATTATTATTAATTAAAAATAAAAAAAAGATTTAAAAGAAAAATATATATCAATTTTACTTTGAAAAGACTGATCGACGCTACAAAATTGAAATTATCTCAGACACAAAAATAATTATTATTAATTAAAAATAAAAAAAAGATTTAAAAGAAAAATATATATCAATTTTACTTTGAAAAGACTGATCGACGCTACAAAATTGATCCATTTTATGACAACTGATCAATGAATAAAGGACAGTCTTCGTTCTTTTGGGCAAAATACAGTCGTAGTTTATCTATGCAGATTTCATTGGTATTCAATTTTTTGTAGCAGTAAATCTATGTCAAAAAAATTATCAATTTTATTAAGAAGAATTTTTCAATTTTTTTTTCTCAATTCAAATTATTTAAATTTTAAAAATGAGCATTTATTTCTATTTTTTATATTGCTTTAGTAAAATTCTTAGATGCTTGGTTTTTTTTTTGAGATTTTTGTTTTTGGACTGCTTAATTCTTAAGATGCAGATCGATGATTTGTGTAAGAACTTTAATAATTTGATTCAGTTTAAAGCAAAAATATTTTACCATAATTTTAAATAAATTGGCGTAAAAAAAAATAAATTAACATTAAATTTCTTTTGGACATCAATTAATGGACTGACAAAAAAACTAAATTTGATGACAAATAAATTAATTGACTGATAAAATAATTATTTATTTATTTATTTGTTTTATCTGAGCCGAGCTAAAGCTCTTTCAGATTAAAAATAAAATAAAAAATAAGCTCCTTCAGATTTAAAAAATCAAAAATAAAAATCAAGAAAAAACTAATTTAAATAAAAATTTAAATTTTTGACTGATTTAAAAATACTTTTAAAGAAATAATATTTTTTATTGCTTGCAAATTAGATATCTGATAAGAAGCTTAGAAAACCTAAATATTATTAATTTAAATAGCAGCAAAAAATTTTAAAGTAGTCAAGATAGTTTTACTAGTAGTGAGGACACGTGATCCTTTTTAATTAATGGTTCAAAACTTTCTATCAAAAAATTTTATTCAAAAAATTGAATTATTTAAATTACAAAAAAAATTAAATAAATTTATCAAAAAAAAAATAATTGAGGTCACTTGTAAAAACATATTCTTAACTAATTGAATGGATCAAACAAAAAATGTACCAATTGTTTTTAATAGATAAACAAAATACACACTGAGATCTAAGCACTTGTCTTATCTACATCTTGTTACCTCTTGAATTTTTTTACACTCTTTACAAATGACTGAACAGCACCATTTAAATGTACAATTACATTTGTACGAAACCACTTCAAGCTGAGTGACATACGGCCGACCGCAACACAACAAATCACAACTGTCAATGCCTCGAGATGTCTTGTTACAAACTCGATCCCTAGTGCCATAGGTGGCAAGCCGCGGAATCGGTCTGCAAAAATCCGGGCTATTTCTAACATAAACCAATTCATTTTTAGACAAACTAGTCAGTGCTCTATTCCGCGCCACCACTCTTTTCCGGTTCATTTTTCTCTCCACATTGACCTGTACTGCTGCATCATACTTTTCTTTTAGCTTTGTTCCAATGAGCGAAAAAGAAGGCATCGATCGCCAACAAGTCTTAATCTCACAAGCACCCGAAACACCGTGACACTTACATTGTCTGTTCATATTTTTTTCAATTACTTTGCGACCAGTCTCAAAATTGTGCAAGTTGACCACCAACAAATTTACTCTTTTTCTCAGTCGAGGGTCCAAAAAACTCTCGGCCACTGCCATCCCATACGCTATGTTATCAGAACACCTTTTTTTAATAAAAAAAAATATTTTTTTTTTTAATTTTTATCTATAATTTTGTACCCATACCACAAGTGACCATTTCTGATGGGTCTTTTTTTTGTCTCATCACAACTGCAGCCAGCCAATTTTCCCTCACTGCATGCACTTGTTATTGAGTAGGTCAAAGCAGCTGAAGACAATGCGTACACAAAAGCAGCTTCTCGTAAACCAGACTCTGGTAGACGATTAAAAACATTTGGATTGTTGGACGTGGAACAGTTCCATCTTCGACTTTTGAATTGGCTTTGACACTCGGACAGAGTAATTTTGGCTGCATGGTAAATGATGTCCATAAAGTCAAAATGTTCGCGGCAGAATTTTTTTTGTATGTTGGTCCATCCGGCCAAGTTGTCGCAAATTTGCGCTTGGCTCATATTTTTTGACAAATGTGTGACATGTGCTATTGATCTGTTTCAAAAGTTAAATTTAAAAAAATTTGAAAAAAATTTAAATTGGCGGGTTCTTACAGCCAACTGAGCGATGCGTGGCACAATGGCATCAGCACAAAAATGAGGTATATCCAATTTTTCATGATTGTATTTTTTAAAAGAATTTCAACACTTTATATACATTATTTGTAAAAGTACGAGTCAATATGTAGAGCTCGTGTGTTATCTATTTTTCGCGCTTTTGAAATTGTTGGCAAATTTTTTTACGACTTAGATTTGAGATAACAAATTTATTAGTATTTGCTCGCTAGTTTGCATTTAACAGCAAATCATTATCTATATTCAAAAATCAATTTGGCTGGTGTTCAATCTAAACTAAATATTTATTAGAAAAAATGTCAAGACTAAAAGCTGTTAATTTAATTTTTGCTTGTATACGACTTTTAAATTTGATAGACTTTAAAATTCTCATAATCTTTTAATTTGATTTTTTAATTAGAAAAAAATGTTTTTTATTTCCGCTTATGTATTTAACACCTGCTCTTTAAGTCTCGCGAGTATGCAATTTAATCCAGTGCTGAAAAAAATACTCAACACCTATCATACATTCACGTGTGTTAAAATATTCTAATTGGTACTAGCAGGAACTTTCATCTAAGTCAAATTTTTCTATTCTCTCTACGGGACTTGTACAATCATCCTATTCTATTTTAATATTTTTGATCGCATTTTTTTCTAAATAAACAAAAATTTTCTATTTTTTGAAAATATTAAAGAATTTTTTTTTCTTGAAAACTTTGAATCATTGAATTCAGCTGGTAATTGAATGAATTTTTGCTATTAGGAATAATTATTTGAAAATTAAAAGAAACAAAATAGATAGCCAAAAAATATCTAAAAAAAAAAGTGAAAAATTCACATATTTCATACGACTATGTGTACAATTATAAAAGAGTCTATGTATATTTTTTAACTTTGTTAAGAATTAGAAATGATTAAAAAATAAAAAATGTCATCAAAAAAATTTTCATAAAAAATTTAAATCTTTATAAAATTAAATTTTTTATAAATATCTACTAAAGACTTTGCCAAATTTTTATTTGATTCTCTTTTAAATTAAATTAAAGTAAATAATATTTAAAGCAATTAAATATTATTATTTTTTACATGTATTAAATTTAAATTTTAACAAACGAAGCGTTGATCGGTCTTTATGGACAGGGGCACTAGCCTGTTGATTAACCTTGAAACTTCTTGATCAAAAAAAAGATCTAGGGGACAGATTTGTTCCAAGCAATAACAAAAAAATCAGTACTAATTTTTGCAAATTTTTAAATACATTAATTATATGTTTAAATAAAATAATGATACTATGAGCCTAAATTTCCCTTTGACTTAGAGTTTTATAGATATTATTTTAAACAAAAATTATTTAAATTATCGGGAAATAACGCAATAAAGAAAAATTTAAGCAAAGTTAAAACAAATATATTAAAATATTATCGTTTCTGGAATCTCTTCCATAATAAATCCTGGGTCTTTTTGGCAAACAATTATTCAATAGTGACTATGCATTTTTCAGGGCATACAATTTAATGAAAAATCCATATTTTTCCTCACATATCAATCTTATAGGACCCATATGCAAAGGATAGAATAAATATCCTCGAGATTCTTTCTCAATCAAATCCCAATAAATTCTTTAGATATCATTTACTTTTGAAGAAGCTATTTTTCTGACAATATTTATGAGATTTATTTTTTATTAAAAGTCGAATAGTGTTTAGAAAATGAGATATTTCTTTGTAAAAAACCTAAGTCTTCATTCCAACCAGCCAAGGCGTTGCAAAAATTATTTTTTTTTAATTTTAATTTATTGAAACTAAGCCTTTAAAATTAAAAAAAAATCAAAAACCTGAATTGATAACAAATTTTAAATTGAATAAAAAAGAAAATTATTTTACTAAAAGACAGTGACAAATTTTTTTCTTTAAAAATCATTTTTTAGAATCAAAATTTTTAGCAATCTTAAAAATAGATTAGATTTAGATGAATTTAAAAGATTAACTTTTTCACCGTTCATAACAAAAAAGTCCTTAAAAAATCGTTTTACAACGACTTAAGGCTATCACTAATGCAACGATCAATACTAATTCGATTTTATCTTATCTTGTTACAGTATCACGTACTCAAACCAGCTTAATGAAAAGATTTTTTCGACATGACTAGATACTCTTGATGTTTAAAACCATTTATCATATTTCATGTGCACATGACCATAAGAAATACACAAGATAATGCTTGACAGATCACTAATAAATTAATCCTGCAGTTTTAAATGCATTTTAATGATAAGATAATTATCTTCACGGGTAATAATTAAAATTTATTTAAAAAAAATAAAAAGAATTTAGTTCGTTTTTTCCGGATGAGCTGACAAATCCGGCTCGTTTCGGCAAATAATTGAAATTCGCCTAGTCTTTGGAACTTGGACATTTTTAAAAAAGGATTCAGAATTTCCAAGAACTTCGTGTGCATAATCATAGCGCATTGTGTCCCTGAAAAATAATTTTTTTTAAAATAAAAATTTTTTAAATTTTATTTAACAAATTTAATAACCTCATTACATAAAGACATCTTCTTTTAAGCAAAACTAAGCCGTATTTAGATTTATCTTTTTCACTTGTTAGTTTCATGACCGCATCGCTCAGAAGACAAATACCGGCAATGGTGTTTCCGCAGAATCGTACTGCGTCCACATGGGGCTTTATGTAGCCGTCTTCATGGAGATCAAGTATGTGTATGTGATTGAGTAAATTCGTGTTGTCCTGAGAGGAGAAAGCATCAAAAGCAAATTGTTTGACCCTATTGAGAATTTTTTGGTTTTCTTCATTCCATTTCAGGCGCTCGGTTTCCCTATAGCCGTGAATTGCCTTCAAATTTAAATTTTAGTTAAAATTAAAAACAATTTTAAAATTTATTTAAAATTGAAAACAAATTTAAATAAATATTACGTCGTCCCAGTGGTCGAATTCATATCTTAGCCTTTTCATGTAAGGATTTACTTCGGCCAAAAGCTCATTTTCTTCTTGTTCATTTATAAAATTTTCTTTGACAATCATACAATTTTGCATTGTTTTCAACACCTCAGGATCATTTGAATTCAGCAAATGCGTGCAGTTTGTTATCCCATCAGAGACTAATTTTTCAACTGAACTAGAAAATTGACGAGCATTTTTGAAAGAGCACTTGATCAAAAAAGAGTTGAGTTTTAGAAGTTTAAAAATCATTTTGTTACACCATTTGAAAATAACACTAAATTCAAAAAAAATCATAATTTTTCATGTTGAATTAAAGTTAATTTTATTATGAATAATCATTTTCTAAAAAATTTTAAAACTACGAAAAAAATTAATTAAAAAATATGTTTTTGTATTAAGTTAAATTAAATGAAAGAAATATTTAAAGGAAATTGAACTAAATTATCTCCGATTTTTTAAAGTCATTTTTTATTTTTCAAAGCTATCTAATTTTTTTTCGATTTTATTTTAAGGGTGAACTATCAAAATTAATCAATATATTTTTTTGTATCTAATTTTTTTGATAATTTATTTAGAAAAATTGAAAATAATTTTTAAAATGAAAGTAAAAATTAATTGATCTTTTGTTTTTGAGATTGATCATCTTCAACTGATTTCGGTGTGTTTTATTTTTTGATCCAGAATATTTTCTTATTATAATTATTTTTTTTTGAATGATGAAAAAATAAATCTATTGAAAAAGTTTCCGAATTTCTGGAGCCTCCAAATTTCTTTGAAACAGTGACCTCTCCTGGCAATTAGAAGTTTATAATCAATTTTTGATACTCAAAAATTATCAAATAAAGTTTTAAGTATGAAATTAATTGTTATTTTTTTAAAGAATTAATGCAGAGATACATTTTTGTATTTAACATACTTTGTTAAATCTAAAGGTAAGCTCTGCATAAGTCTGCAAAAATTTAAAAGCAGTTTTAATAATCTTGGACCCTCTAATATAAGGCATTTATTTGTTTTAATTGTGTATTTAAAATTTATTTACAAAATAAATTAATACGTTCTGATATTAAATAAAGTAAATATTTTAAATAGATTCATGAAATGATTTAAAAAAATTTTTTTCAAAATATTTATTTCAGATCTAAAAACATGTTCAGATTAAAATAAATGAGCAACTATTCAGAATTGGGTAAAATTTGGAAAAATTACTAAAATATAAAAAAATTTTTGCTTAGGTAATCTCTTTGAGATTTTTCTTGGTAATCATTTTGATAAAACTCAACCAGCTTGTCAACATTGGCAAATGTCAGCCATTTTTTTATCAAACTCTTTCTGTATCTTGGCTCTAGATCAAAATACTCTCTTTGCAGCGGAGAATAACTATCCTCGACCCGGATTACATCACGGTACCTCGAGTCTTTCCAATTGTAATTAAATTTTTTCAAAACATCCAAAACCTTGGTCATGTCTCCATTTAGCGGGTCGACTACACTTTTCATGCTTATCTCTCCATCTTCTAAAACAACATCTCTAAACACAAACACTGCTCTCATTGCAAACCATCCACCGAATCTAGGATGCAAACATACTCCCATTAAATTCTAAAAAAATAATTATTTTTCAATAGAACCACAACAAAAATACTTTTTTATAAGATTTCTCAGCGTCATGAACCAAGTCATAGTCAAAATTTTTTGGATCATAAAAATATGCTGCCCCGGACACATGAGCACATGTTTGCATGATTATTTTTGGTCGACGACTTCCCGGCATCATTTCATAGTCCTTAATTACGTCAATATCCGTGACGAACCAATTTTCTAAATCCTTAAAATAGTATTTATCAAAAATTGACATAAAAACAAAAATTTTTATTAAAAAATAACTTTTTTAATTTTGCTAAAACTCTGATTTAAACATTCGTCAATTAAATCGTTTTGTGATTCCAAAGAACCGGGGTCTTTTTTAAAATTTTCAAATATGTATTGAAGAAAAAGCTTTTCGAACATTTTAGGCCGATTGATGACCAAACATGCCAAAGTGTTATCATCGTAATCAAGCTTGAACTTCTCTCCAACCCGATTATTGTACCATTTTACCAAAAATGGATAGGATTCGAGCTCCAGCGGTTCCAAGCTAGAGTTAAATTTTTCTAAAATTTCTCTATAAATCATGATTATGTAAAAAAAATTGAAAGTAATTTTTATTTATTAATTTTAAGTTTGAGAAGAATTGCAAATGCTTATGATTTAAAGACAAGTTAGTTAGTCTCCTTCTGGTTGCATATACTTTATCTTAAAAGTCACATGAATTTTGGCTTTTTTTAATTTTTTTTTTAAAATTTTAATTTAGAAAAAAATGAGTTCCATTGCTGAAAAAAATAGCCTGAATGAATTTAAATGGATTAGCAAGGATCGATGCTATGTCAGGCCGAAATTGAACTTGGTCAAAGTAGCATCCAACCAACATCCACTAAGGCCTTTGGTTGAGAGTATACAAGGAAAAGTTATTAAGCAAAATGATTCTCAATCATCTTTGATTGATCCACTATCCGCTGCCTCTATGGATCCTTTGTCAAAAATGGTCGCTCAAATTTCAATTAAAGAAAAAGTTTGAGACTTTTAATCAAAATTCAACAATTTTTATTTTTAAAACGTTTAGCAAGAAAAAATTAAAGAAAGCGAAGCTATGATCAGCTTTGAGCCTTGGTCACTTAAAAAAAATGCCATTTTGTCAAAATATACTACTGTTGAAAAGCTTTCGATCACTTCTAGCTTTCTAAATCCGATCAATGGTGCTGTCAACACTAAATCGATGGCACAAAAATCTATGACCACTTTGTCAGATAAGATAAAAAATAGACTCGAACAGTTAGATCAATTTGATGAAGATAATATGCAAGAAATGGTCAATCTTTCACAGCAGGATTATATCAGGAGAATCGATGAGCTTAATAATGCATTACTGAATGCTTGGAATGAAGATGAAAAAGTTAAATCGCTAAAAATCGTCATACAGGTAATTTCTTTTTTTTTCAAATTTAATATTGTTAGGTCTTCCAAATATCTTAGATGGAGAAAGATGGCTTTTAAACTAAGTTTAATAAAGATTTTGTATAAATTCAGCAATAAAACTTTTTCGGAAAAAACTATAAATCTAGAAGAAGAAAATAAAAATAGAAAAAAAAAAAGAAACATTTAAGAATGAGTAATCAGACAGCTACAGTGATGTAAAAAAAAAATATTAAATTTTAATGAAAAAGAAGAATCTTTTTTTTAATTATTGACTTTACATTTTAATTTAAAAAATTAATTTATGTAATTTTCAGATTTATATAAATTCATTTTATGCGTGAATCACATTTTTTTGCATTTTAATCTGTTTTTATTCGTTTTTAATCCTAACCTTTCTATTTCATCAAATTTTTGTACGAAATTTTTGTTAATTTTAATAGATTTTGATAATTAAAAAGTAAAATAAAAAATTTTCAAAAAACAAAAAAAAATTTATATTAGTACTAAATATTTCTTTTTTTATTTAAAAATATATAGCTCATTTTTAAAAAAAAAAGTATTTATTTACTTCAAAAAACAATCGTAACATGACCAACATTCCCAGTTTTCACAAGCCAACCACTTATTAGAATTTTCTTTATCTTCTTCTATTTGTATTTGGCCAACAAAAAATTATTTTTTTATTTTTTTTTGCTTTTGGGTTAATTTTTCATTTTTTTCAAAATTAATTTTTCAAAATAATTTTCCTTTTATGTGTTGCAATTAAATTTTTTCAAAAATAGACTTTTATAAGCTATTTTAATCTCAAATTGTCTTCAAAGGTTAATTTTGTGAAAAATTAAAGAATTTGGGGGAGATTTGGTGTAACCAAATTAACCATACTTACCCCCTTTTTTACATAATTAGCTAGTTCGATGAAAAAAAAAGCATTCCTCAATAAAAAAAATTTTTTTATGATCATGGTCATGTTTGAAAACCAAAAAGCTAAAATGGGGATTATAATTTAAAGCTAATTCATGCTAAAAACAACGGTGTTCAAATTACTAATTTGACTAAAATTCAAGTTATCTCACTAATCAGCCTTTTGAGACCGATTTCTAATCAGCTGAGAAATTTCCGGAGTCGGACGATTCATAACAAGATAGAGCTTGAAAAGATCTACAAGAATAATACGGGGTTTACATACTTTTATTTTACAGTTATCGAGATATTTGAAGGGTCCAAAAGTTTTTACCAAATTAACTTATAATTTAATTAGGCAGGTTTACAATAATCTTAAAATAATTTATGTATAATATTATCTAAAGAACGTCAATTTAAAAAGAAGCACTTTTTATTTGGGAAAATTGCTTAGAAATTAGAATTTAAATAAATAAGAACTTATAAAAAAGAGAAAAAAAAAATAAATTTTTTTTTAAGTGTTCAAAATTACTTGCAGACACAAGCGTCATACAATTTTACCCGAGTAAATTTGTTCTAATTACCGATATATTGGACACATTTGGGAAACTTGTTTACGAAAGAATCAAATCAAAGAGTACTTATTTAGCACCAGGCTCCTCTAAGCCACAACCATTGCCAGGTTTTTAAATTAATTTTTTTTTAAGGCTATTAAAATTCAAATTTTTTCTTGAAGAAAATTTTACCGCTGATATTGTGCCAGCTAGTGCCAAAGAAACGTGCCGCAATTGGTTTTTTAAAATAGCTTCGATTCGCGAACTCTTACCGCGTATTTACGTCGAAGCAGCCATACTAAAATGTACTAATTTTTTGTCCGACGAGTAATTGATTTAAATTTTTTCTATCTACATTTAAAATCTAAAAAAAAAAAGGTCTGTTTCAAAATCAATAAATCGATTGATTTCGATGACTTCTGGCATTGGTGACCCTTTAGTGGCAGCCTATACCAACTGCTACATTTGCAGGGTTGGTATTTCAATAGATCCAAATCTAAGAGAACATCAACTGCTTTCATTAAATAATCTTTTATTTGTCTTTAAACAAGTAATAAAAAATTAAAAAAAAAAAATAAAACTATTTTTTTTTTAAAGATTTCTAATGAAAAAGTCAAAAAATTAATCACAAATGAAAAAATTGATTTTAGATCCTACATCGAATTGTATTGTCCAGCAATCGATTGGATTCTACAGAGTGTTACATACAATAGGAATAATGAATATCTAAAGGAAGTTCTTAACAAATGCATAGAAGTATCAAATGCAAACAGAATTGTCAAGTAAATAAAAGATATCATTTTTTATGAATGAAAAATTTTTATAATTTAAGCGGACTTTTAATTAATTCTATGATGTCTTCATTTGAGCCCAGCTATATCTGCCAAATAGCTGCCGACATAGTTGAAATGATCAAGGATTCTGATGAACAATTTTTTCCAAAGGTAGCTTTTGTTTCTGATTAGTGTATTAAGAATTACTAAATTCTTTCTAAGCATTTGTTGTTTCGAAATCTTGGCATGTGCTTGGTATTCAATGACCATGAAGACAAAAACAAAGAAAATAAGGAAAAAAATAAACAAGATTTACAATTGTTGAAGGATGTTTGGAAGCTGGTCACAAAATTTGAAGATATTGCAGTTAAATTTTTTACCAAAAAATGTATTATTGCCAAAAAAATTTTTTGATTAACTTTTTTTAGCAATACATGATGTGTGCTGAAATATGGATAGAATTTACTTTGAAAAATTTCACTGTAAGTATCTGATAAGATTTTAAAAATTTTTTTGTATTCGAAATTATTTCAGAAAAAAGAAATTAATACACTTATTGGTGATATAATAAAACATGTCCAAACTGACCGTCAATTTGAGAATTATTATCCACAACTTCAGTCAATTGTATCCAAAATTCTTATTTATGTCACAGATTTTAACATTCTTTTCTCGATGGTATTTGCTTGATTATTTTTTTTGACTTTTTTAAAAAATTCAAAAATAAAAGGACAAGTTCATGCAATTTTTGAATTTGTTTCAAAAAGATTCTATCAAAATGGAAGTTTACAAATCAATACTGAATGGATTTTTAAAGTATCGGCCAAATTTTATTTGTTTTTTTTAGAATTATTGAAAATTATTTTATAGATCTACTGAAGATTTTAATGATGATATTGTTGTCATGAATTCAATAATGCAAATATGTAAATCTATGCATGATTATGTAAAGTAAGTGCTTTTATTTCTAATCAAATGAATATTTTTGTAGTATGGGATAAATATGTTTTTCCTTTTAATTTTAAAGACATTTTAGAACTTTTAAGATAAAGAAATTAAAATTGATAGTGAATTTTAGTCTTTGAGAAAAAAAAATTTAGCAAATTATTTGATTTCACCTAATTTCATCTTGGAACTTCCAATTTAATGCCTTTATGATTTTAGAAATTTAAAAAAATCTAAATTTTATACTGTAGCCTATTTATATTATAAAAATAGATAATTACATTAAAGCTGTTTTAAATTCTTAATTTAAATAGCTTTTTATAAAAAGCTTCTATTCTATATAATGAATATAATGTTTATAATGAAAAAATAAAAAGTTTGTCATCTACCTAAACACTCATTATTAATTCTAATTTTTTCTAAAAAATATTGGAGAATATAATTATTTTTTAAATATAATGGATTTTGAAGATTCTGAAGAAAACAAAAATTTAATCAAAAATTGAATATACTTCATCAAAAAGATCGAAAGCTTACTACAATTATATAACTATTCTAGATAAAACATTATAATTAAAATTTAAAAATACAAATTATTAACTACTGCAAAAAAATTGTTGAGAAGTGTTACTAGGAATACTTGCATGGTAGCTCTTTATACCGAACATAAAAACTCAACAAAAGGCTGCTATATAAGATAAATATATAAAGTATAAAATAAGACAAATCATGTAAAAAATCACTAAAAAGGAAATTACAGAATATTTTTTTAAAATTAGTCAATTTTAATTTTATTTAAAATATTTATTTTTTTTCGATGCATCAATTTAGGTAAAAAAATCTCTTTCTTAATATAAAGTATAAAATAAGACAAATCATGTAAAAAAATCACTAAAAAAGAAATTACAGAAAATTTTTTTTAAACACGTACTTTATTAACAGGTCCTTTTCGTTAATAACAATTAAATTTTTTAAATTAAATATCAATTTAGCAATAATTTAATTAAAAAAGCCAATTGTTTGTATATTTTTTCGATTTTTATTTTATTTTATCTGTAACTTTATTTTAATTATTTTTTGATTTTTTTGATTTTGTATTTTTTTTCCGAAGGTGCATTAGCTCGATACAGATCAATGAATAAATAAATAAAATTGTTCTTTGAAGAAGAAAATAAATTTAAGATTGAAAAAAATCGATCACAAAACCTTAGATTAAAATTATTATTTAAAACCTTAATTCCATAGTATCAAAGAGGCTCAAAATCAAGATTTGTTTCGAATACTACTCCTCTATGTATGCTTGCCTTCTTCAACTAAATGATGAAATTTTAAATCTTTTTTATTTTTTTAATTATCCGAAGGCGCCAGGACTCGAACAGAAACACAAATAAATAATGATAATACCAATAGTATTGAGTTGTATTTCAATTTTTTTGTCAGGAATTTATTAAGATCTGTCAGGTAATGTTATTTTTTTATTTATTGACAACATAAAAAATTAACATTACTTTTAGAAGCTCCTGATTAAGGTCACTTACTTTTGAATTTCCTCTTTGAATTACCTTGTAAGATTTCCGGCGATCTACTTGTTTTTAAATTTATTAAAAGAAGTTGAATTATTCACTTTCCTTCCACTCATTTACTAATAATTTAGTGAAGAGTTGGTCCCTTTCCCTGCAATTTTTAATGGTTTACCTAGATAGTCTCTTATCGTGTTCTCTGGTTTCCTGTGATGATACGGAAAAACATAGAAAATTTTGTCCAGTTCACATTCTCTCTGGAATTTAAAAATTCACAATTTGGATTATGAAGAGACCGAACTCCTGCTGCGTATTTTAGATGAGGACTTTATGGCACTTGTTTTGTTGATTTGTAATCACATTTGAGCTGAATTCTTCAGATAGCGTAAAAGAGTCACTCTAATCAGATTCGGAAAATTCTAGAAGTTGCTGATTTTCCTAACCACCTATGTTTGGCCTCTTGCATAATTTAAAATTCAATCATCCCTTTGCACGTGTTCATTCTGTTCTATTTTGAATCTATTCAAGTCAAAACATGGTTTTAAAAAAAGACAAAGGAAAGTTTTATTATAGAATCACCTTTTTAAGGAGTATTAAATAGACAGACTTTGGGTCAAAGTGGAGGATGAAATTTAACCCTCTAAAATCCAATATAGTTGAATTCGGTAATCAACTACTCGAAACAGAATTTTTCATTAATAATCAAGAGTTGAAAAATGTGGATAGCCTAGACTACCTTGGGGTTACAATCAGCTCTAGTCTCAACTTCGATGTTACAGCTACAGAAAATTTCAAAAAAGTTCAAAAAAAATTCTTTTCTATTTCCTACCTAGGTATGGAGCAAAATAGTATAAGCCCAGATCTAAAATCTTTTATCTTTAAAACCTACTGTCTTTCTAAATTTACTTATGAGCTATGCATCTCAACTCTAAAAGTAGAAACTTTAAAATTCTTAAATACCTCACAGAAAAACCTTATTAGAACCATGTTAGGCTTGAACTATAGTTGTCACATCACTAATGTTCTCAAGATTTTGAAAATTTTCAACTTTGAGCAACTCTATGCTTTTTCTAAACTCTCTTTTATCAGCAATCTTAAATATAATGTCGTCGCATCTTATATTTTTGAGTGTATGTGTCTCAACTTTCAATCACCTCCCAACTGTAGAATTAAACCCTTTGAACAATATATTTACTTTCTCGTTTCTTATCTTTGTAAAGATATATACTTTATCAAAAACAACTCGTCTCAACTTCAGTCAGAATTGAAAAAGGCACTTAACTCCAGCGATGGTTAATCAGATTCCATCAAATTGTGTCTTAACAATATTAAGTCTACGATCTTTAACAATCTCATTAAAAACCTTATCAGGTCTTCCTGATTGAAGACTTGGTTTGTTTCTTTTTGGTCCTCTGTGCATGATTTAGCATACTTTGAAGAATCGTTATTTCTGATATTTTTTTTTGTATTTGGTATCTTTAATTTTTTACTTCTCCTTAAAGGAGGTTATTTATAAATAAATAAAATTAAATGTAACCACAATTTATTATAGATAAACTTTATCTATTTTATTAAAAATTAAATTCACGAATAATTTGTCATTTTTATGATGCTTAACAACATTGGTAAATTTTCAGAATTTATGGTGATCTAATTAAAACAAACTAAAGTTGACTCAAAATTTTAAAATTCAATACTCTCAATTTTGAAATAAAAAAAATTTAATTAAACTTTTAAATTAACTAATTTTTAGTTGGAAAAAAACTAACCAATTTTATTAATTTTAGTGCGTTAACTTTGGATGACGAAAAAAGAGAGATATCGAACATGATATGTTCCTTTATAAACAGAATTGAAATGATAGAAAAGGACAAAATCGAACAATACTTGAGCTTTTATTCAGATTGTAGAGCGTCATTCTCTAATTTGGATTCAGTGATTGCTTTACTGATCCACGTAAATTTACGAAATGAACTTTTTTTTTTAATTTAAATTTTAAAATTTTTTTTAAAGAAAGTGAATCATTTAGCTTACGAAACTCTTAGAATAGTAAACTATAATCATTCGCGTAAAACTGGCGCTTTTGTTCGAGTAGGTTAAAAAAAATGGTAAAGATTAATCTTAAGAACCTGTGTATTAAAAAAAAGGCGTATAATAAAATTTAAAGACATAGCCAAAAAAATTATCACTTTTCCGAAATTTAATGTAAAAAATTACTTTAAATATATTGTAACTAATAACTCCTTCCTAATTCAGTACTAAGCTCTTTAGTATTTTGGACACTAGCCTGTTGAATTTTGAAATTAATAATAAAAAATAATAACAATAACAAAAAAAATTAAATTTAAATATTTTCTCAGAAATGTTAGTTCATAAGAGTAATCTATACCATAAAAAATAAAATCTTAATTTTTGAAAAAAATTCGTCCTAAAGGCTTGTGTAGCGTTTTCTTTTATAACAATTCCATCTTTAACAAACCCAATTATGAAACTTAAACTTTACCTTGAGTCTTCGCAAACAGCTTTGATAAATCAATGCCTTTCGCAAGGTAAAAAATACAAATTAATTTTTAGACTTGTATTTTTAATTTAGCGGATGCATTTCTTAAATCGGCAATAAGTCTAATTCCGGATATCCAGAAACAAATCGAAATGCAACAAACAGCTCTTTTGAATCAGTCAAGTCTGAACTATGATGGATCAAATTTAGCCAAATTGTCCAGCTCGATGACATCTATAAGTTCTATTGAAAAATTTTTGGCTGAGTATGTATCAAACATGATGACCACTTTACTCTTAATACCGGATAATCCAGATCAAGGAGTGCTGTATTTGTTGACCGGAGTGGTAAATTTGGTACAGAAAAACTTTCAGTGGGATAACAAAGAGGCCAAGTTCAATATTTTAATCGAAATTTTGGTAACATTTAATTGTTTGAAACAAGAAAATTACATATACCATCTAGAAAATGGTTAACTTAATTTTTTTTTTTTTTTTAATAATCTTTGCCACTTTAGTTGAATCAAATGATACTTTATATGGATCGGACCCAAAGTTTATCAAAGAACTAAATAAAATGATCGAATCTGTTCTCGATGATGTCTTAAATATTTTAAATAATTTGGTAGATAAATATTTATTTCATAATTTATCTTTGATTAAAGTTTTATAAAGTCGCCGGCAAAAAAATCAAGCTTGGCATTGGAATTGCTTAACAGACTAGTTGCCCATTGCGATTTGACCAGCAAGCATACTTTGGAATTGGCTGAGCACTTGTGGAGTTTATCCATTAGCAATAAACAGATAACAAAACTTCATGTGAGATTTTTTGTTAAAGTTTTTTTTATTATCAATATTTTTATATATTTTTTAAAAGGATAATTTGATACAGTGTTTTAAAATTAGAGTAGTAAATAATAAAGATTATCAATTAATAATTGATAAGCTTAAATTATAAGATATATTTTAGACTGGGAAGATATTTTTTAACAATTTTTTTACTCAATAAAAGGATTATTTAATAAATTTTGTTCCATAAATTAATAAATTTAAAATCCAAACTATAGACTTAACTATAATTAATTGTCTGAGTATTTTTTAAAAAAATTAAATTAACTTAGTCAATATTTATTTTAAAAAGCAAATAAAATTCTTAAAGTACGATCAAGTAGCGATTTTTTATGTTTTATTAGATTTCTATTTGTTTATTTAGCCGATGACTTTTAAGAACTTTTTTTTAATAAAAATTAGGCTTCGCAAAAATTATATTTTTTCAAAATACCTAACTCGAAAAATTATTTTTCTAAGCAAATTAAATTTACAAAAACGAATAAAGTATGGACTGTATCTTTAGCTTGATCAATATTTGAAAATAGCATACTTTTTAACCTTTTCAGAATTTTCAGTTAAAAAAATCCCGAAGAAAATTTGAATTAAAAAAAAATCAAAAATAAAATTTGAAAAGTCCCTTTTTTAACAAACTGTAATTAATTGATCATTTTTCTGATTATCTTTAATGGATTTAATGAATGAAATTTTTAATGAATAAAAATAAAAATTGAATTCAAAAAATTTTGTATTGTTTATTAGTTCTTCCGTGTAGTTTTTATTTCTGAATTATTTAAAAAAAAACTAAAAATAAGAACACAATTAAATTCAATTTTTTATGAAATAAAATTTGGATTCATAAAATTTTATTAATATATTTTTATTCACAAAATATCTGACACGTAAAGTAATTTAATTAAGGAATTAGATTAATCTAAAGCAGCATCCAAAAAACATAAAGAATCGACAGAATTTACAGCTTGATCTAAAATTGAAAGTCAAATAACTTTTAAACCATGAAATAATTTAAAATTACCGATATCTTTACGCTGGATAGTCTTGCGTGCACCTTGACTGGTAAACTTGTAGGCTTCTTTGGACAAAAACTCGATGAAAAGCTCCTTTAGTTAAATTTGTAAATTTAATTATTTCTATAAAAAAGATATCCTGAAAATTACAGTGGCTTTTGCGATCAAAAAAACACTATCTTTGCTGGTTAAATTAAGCTCTGGATCTAGTTTCATTATTGTTTTAATTCGACTCAGAGCTAATTGACATGGTCTTGAAGTAAAATCTAGTTCCATATCTGCTTTTTTGGTCTTTTTGGTTTCTTTTTCGGCTTCTTCTTCATTAGAGATGTCTCTAATTGGGGTATCAGGAATATCATTGATCATTTGACTGATTAGTTTATCATTTGTACTTGGACCTATATTGCTTTCCGGCGTTTCAGTGATTTCATTAATCATCTGACTTATCAGTTTATCATTAGAGCCTGGAATTTGAGTGACATCATTTACCAATTGACTGATGAATTTATCATTTGAGTTGATGGCAATGCTCGATTCAATTTCCTTCAAATTCTGAACCATTTGAGACTCTTCCATCTAAATTCATGTTGAAATTTTAATACCTCAATAGTAAATAATTAAAAAAAAATTTAATGATGAAAAAACTTGGGGTTTGCATACAATAGGGATAAATAATTTCAATTCATTACTAAAAAGAGATCCTATCACTAATAAACTTATTAAATTAATTGTAGAGGGGGTCAATTAGGCTTTTTAATCAAAAATATACAGCTTTTTTTAATTAATTAATTGATTGATTTTATCATCATTTATTAAATAATCATTTTGAATTTATTTCTTGATTAAGATAAAAGTTAAAAAAAGATATTAAAAAACCCACTAGCATTTTGTTATAGATGTATTTATTATGTAAATTCAATATTAAAATTTAAATGTTAAAAAATTTAACAACAACAAAAAAATGTTCATTATAATTGTCAAAATTTAGATATTAAATATTAAAACTGAAATTATAGAGAGTAAAAATTTTGACATTGTGATTTCAAAAACAAAAACCCTTTTTCATAAAAGCTCAAAATTAATTCTGTAAATTTAATCAGCTGATGCACAACTTTAGTCCAGTTTCAGCATGTATTTTTCATACATTGTAATGTGTGTGCATTTTTAGAGTATATTACAGAGAGTGGATTTGGGTAATACATTGGATTATTAGCTGATAAGATTTACAGGTCCAATTTCAGCTTATTAAAAAAATTTCTTTCTTTTAATTTTTTACAAAAATTTACCATTCGTTTACTTTACTTTTAATATTTTGTCTGATTTTGACTTTTTGGATATTTGCTATTTAGTTTAAAAAAAAACCCTAAAGTTTCATTCTATGGCATGAAGAAATGATAAAAAAAATAGGGGTCATTGTTTTAGAGGGATAATAAAGTAAATAGCTATGGAGTAGGAGCAATTTGGCAGAAAAATACTTTTTATTCACATGAAAAATTTCCTAACACGGCTACTCCAGTATGTAGTCTTTATCTTATGACTAAATTATACTTATATTTTTTTTTACTGGCAAGATTTTTATTTCATGAATACATTTTTTTTCTATATGGTATTTTTTTTGAATTAAAATAATATTTTTTTTTAATTTTTATTCATTTATTAAAAATCTTTTGATAATAAAAAATTTTGAATTTTTTAATATTTGGATTTATTTTTTCCATGAAAAATGAATTAGAAAATTATGTTCACTTTGAATTTTGATTATTGAAAGGTTATTAATAAATGAATAAAATTTAAAAACTCAAAAAAATTTTAAGTGAATAAAAAGATTTAAAGAATTATTGAAAAAAAATTTTGCCTTTAAAAACAAAAGAATCGTATTATAAAAAATAATTTTTTCATTTTAAACTTTTTTAGAATAGACGTTTTTTACCCTTTTTGGTCTTCAGTCATAGAAAACACATTTTTTTTATTTTAATAATTAAAATTATATGATTAAAAAATTTTATTCTGTAAATTGCTCCTGGTAGATTTTCCTATTTTAGACGGTTCTGAAAAATACAGGAAAATCTAATTGACGATGGAGGAACAAAACTATAAAGAGTTTGTTGAATTCATTAGATTTTCCAAAGAGCTCAATGAGCAACTTGATTAAAAATGATATTTTTAATTTTCATTTATTAATAAATCTGTCTTTAAAAAAATAGGTGAAATAATTTTTTAGAAGCCTTTAAAAGACTTTATTTTCATGTTGCACTGTTAATTGCAAGACAAGATAAATAAAAAATATAATAAAAAAGCTAAATAAATCTATTGATAAAAAATGGTTAAAATATTAAAAAATTAAACTAAACGGGATAAAAAATGAACCGGAAATTGGCTACAATTTACACAATTGAATAAAAATTCTATTAATTAGACTGTCCGATTTTTGTTGATATTTTGTCGACACAGTTTTTTCTAAAATTTCGGTTAAGAACAATACATGGCAATGCGAACAGGAGAAACGGTGACAGCACTACTAGAAGGGCAATGGTGCCCGAAAAGACAGCTACCACGCTGACACGGTGGAAAAACAACGATATCTTCGAGTGTCCAAGCTTGCCTTTGCATGGTCCATCTCTTGTATAATGTTTTAGCAAATAATCATTCTATAAAATAAATATTGAAAAACTTTATCAGAATTTTTTTCCATTTAAACAAAATACCTCTAAAGAAGTCAAACAATAAAAACAAAAAGTGTGTTTACATATTTTGCACATGATCTGAGCGCATCCGTCGGCTCGCTCGATCAAAATTGAGCAATTGGGACACCGTTTTATGTTTTCAAAATTAAAATTTGATTCAGATGAAGTGGTACAAGTGCAGGTGTCGACAGTCACACCATTTGCTTTGCATGCTTTGGAACACTGGGCGCAAAACTCATGGGAACATTTATCACAAACTATTTTTTTTTCATCGCCTTTGCTGCAAATGTTTTGACACAAAGGTTGTGGACAGTAGACCTTGGATGGGTCGCGCAAAATTTTGAATTCCTCGCATAAGCTTAAATAGCGCTCATACAAGTCGACATTTTTGTTTGGTTCAATGAAGCACACTTTTTCACCTTGGCTGTCAATGTCCTCTAAACTTGAATATGTGTTGTTGTTCGTGTCGGTTTCGTAGCGGGTGTTTAGTATCAGCTGAATTTCGTCATCGGTCAAATATCCACTGTATTTACATTTTGAGTCTGGACATTGTATTGGAAGGACATTACAATTTTGAATGCTGTACTTGACGTATTCGTGTAAGCACTTATTAAAAAAATTAAAATGCTTGAATTAAATAATAAAATTCTTTGGTCAAATTTTATTTTTCCAGTAATTGGATTTTACGGTAATTTACGGAAAAATAATTTTGGTAAAAGATTTAAAAATAATTTTTTTTTAATACTTATTAAAAAATTCTAATTTTAAATTTACAAAATTAAATATTTAATTTGACTTTAAGTTAAACATAGTAAAAATCTTCTTTCATTTTAAATATTTAATAAAGATTTCATTTCAAAAAATTAATATTAAATACATTCTTGCTAAAAATAAAATTCACAAGCTAATTATCTTTATTATTGTTATTTATTTTTTTATTTAAAAAAATTTTAAGCCTCATACGCAAGTTGAAAAGGAAACATAAAAACACAAATTACAATTTAACAAACAAAAATAACTGTAGAAATTTTAAAAAAAGACCATCAATCAACAGCTGAGACATCAGAAAAGAGAGCTTTAAAAATTCATAAAATTAAGTTACGACCTCGAAACTTTTATACAAAAAAAAGACCACCAAATTGGTGCCAAATATTGTTATTTTTATTGAATAAACATTTAAAATTTTTAATTCAAAAAAACATGTCAATTCATAAAGATTTGTTTTTGTGGAATATTTTTTAACAGTTTGTTTTGAAAAATGCCTGTTAATTTATTTAAATTTTTTTTAAATATTTGTTTGTTATTTAGATTCTTATCTGTTGAAACTTTGTAAGAATTTTTTAGCACATTTTTTTTATTTATTAAAAATTTTTGAAAAATTTTATTTTTTGTAAAACTGTTTAATGCCTGTCAATAAATACATGACCTTAAGATGAAAACCAGTTTTTGTCCGATGCAAGGTGCCATCTTACTATGATGAAAGTTAAATCTTAAGTTAGGGCTATCTGGGGATCAATCTCATCTGATTGATAAATAAAAATTGAGGCCCGAAACTATGTTTTACTGATTGAATTATTTCTCATATAATTTCAATTGATCATCTTAAGATTTTTAAAATAATTTCTTTTGAAAAATAAAGTTAAACTCAGACAAGAGCTCGGATTCACAAAGCTTCGATTAATTAATTTTTTAGGTTGGTTCATTTATTTTAAACACAGCAAAACATACTAAAGATCTAAGTAAAACTTAATCTCTCCAATTTTCATTCAATCAACGATACAAAATTTATTATAACAAAAAATTTTTTATATGATAGACATATGTTCAATAAACAACTGCTTTAGATAACGAAGCAACAAATTTAGATATTTAAATTATGGAATTACCATAATATTTTATATTTTTTTTAAAACTTGCCATAAAAATTGGCCACATGAGCTTCCTGACCAAATTCTAAAAGTAAATAAAATCATAACTTAATTATTTTGGAGAAATTTATAAAATAAAATTTTATATAATAAACTCGACAATTTATTATCCTTTTAAGGTCAAAAAATTAATTTAAATAAATTTAAAGGTCTTGGAAATAGATTGAATTAATTTAGAATTCCGCTCATTTTAATTACTTGAGATAGAGATGATTAAAATTTTTCATGACTAATAATCATGTATTTTTATTATCTAAAATAATTTAAAGTTAATTCAGATAAAAAATAAAAAAAAAATAAATTTTTTTGAAGCTCTATAATGTTGGTTCAATTAGAAAAAAAATTGGACTCTGATCAATTATAAATTAACCCAAACAACTAAATAAAATTTTCTGTTTTATTGCTTTCATCCATATACAACATAGACAAAAGTACATATAGCCATATAGTGATTTAATTAACCCTGAGGAAACAATTGTGATTTTTTCGATTTTTATTTAAACCTTGTATTTCGATAAGAGATTGTCAATCTGGGATCAAAATAATTAAATTAATTTTTAAATAAATGTTTAAAAAATAAGGCTTCTAGAAGTGCAAAAATGTACTTTAGACTGATTCTTTAAAATTTAAATTTTTGTTAAGCTTACAAATTGTTCTTTAATTTAATATTTAGGTAAAAATTACGCTTTAGATTAAAATAATTGCCATTTGTTATTTTTGCAGAAAAAATTGCTAAAACCTCTAAGGCAAATAAAGAAAATAAAAAAATTAATTCAAGTATTTGGCACATTTTTATCAAAATTCAAGTAAAATTGTTAGAAATATAAATAAATCATGTTAAAATTTATCAAAATGTAGATTGAATTTGCGATCTAAATAAATATTTATTATATTAAATACTATTACTAGTTTTTAACCATAATTTACTTTATTTCAAGCAATTCCTGTAATTATCCTAAAGTAAAATTTCGAAATCCTAGAACCGTAGAATACTAATAGTGAATGAAAAAAAAAGAGAAAAAAAAATTAACTTCAAAATTTACTTAAAATACTTTTCTCTGTTTTTTTTCACCTTTTAAAATTTGGACTATTACTTCTCAAATAATGGCAAAACCAATTATTGGGTACTTGATAAAAACTTAATATTTTTTTTCTTTTTTGACTGAATAAATTTCGTTTTAGGAAACAGAAACTAATTCAAAAAAATTTTTTTTGTCCTAATCTGTAATTTGGTTAAAATTTAGTAAGATCTCGGCAACGAAATCCTCAATTTAAATAGCAAATTTTTACTGAAAAACAAGTTTAAAGACAAATTTTTTGAGATAAACTTTTTTTTGGGTTGGAACTGAGAGAAAAATTTACTGAAAAACTGGGCGAAAATGTCGATTGTCAAATCCTAAACACTTAATCAATTTTCCAAGTCTGTTTTAGAAAAAATTCATTATCCGAAAATTTTATTAAATATCAAATTTTACTTTTAAAATTGACATTGATTTTTTTTACTAATTTACTTTTTATTGAATTTATTAGTAATATTAGTAATAAACGGCTGGGCAACTTCTGCCTAGTGTTACACTTTACAGCCCTGAAACAAATAAATAATAAATAATTATAACCACTTGCCCAGTCTTGCTATACATTAAAAAAATTCATATTTTTTACTTTTTTTCGATTCCGTGCTCTCTTTGAGAGTAAACATTTGTTACCTCTCCCATTTTTATAAAATTTATTCAATAAAAAATTTTATCTTTTTTATAAAACAAAAATTTTCGATTCAATTAAATATTAAAAAAAATATTTACATTTGTACAAAATTTACACTTGCAGGAGTTCAACTCGAAGCGTTTGATACTGAGGCTGTGAGTGGAGCCGTAGTTGTTGAGGCAAATTTTGCAGCTGGCCGCACTATCAACCGAGTGGCAGTCGCTGTGACTGCACTCGAGAAAAGTCTGCCTCGTGAGCGAATCGGACGAAATGGCTCTGGGTGTTTGGCACAGCTTTTTACCGCGCTTAAAGCTGAGCTTTTTTCTCAGAATGTCAAGGAACGAGCGCGGCCTCTCGAGCACCGGTGCGTGCTCACTGTCAACTTTAGTTCCAGTCATCAGAAGCGCTCATTAAATCTAAAGAAAAGTGACAACAAAATTAAACCACCTTTAGTTGACATTTGAAAGTGATCAGTCTCGTCAGATACTCGTTCTTTTCACAAAGTCTCGCTATCAATAGAATAAAAAACAAGTATTTAAACACGGTGTTTATTAATGGAAAAACTGGAGCATAAGTCGAACAATAGAGGGGGGCCTAGTTTAATCCCGTGAAACTCTAATTAGAGACCAATTTTTAAACAAAAAAATAAAATAATTCAGAAAAGTGTATAATTCGGCCCTGTGGCAGTCTTTAATTGACGTTTGTTCAAACAAAGCAACAACAAAAAGCCTGCCTTTAACATGACATTTAAAAGAAGATAACTTAGACCTTTTTGAAGTTTTATCAAATTTATTTGAGATAAAGTTGCAGATTTTTTTAAAAACTTGCGCAAATATTTAACTTAATAATATTTGAGAATTAACAAATTCACCTAGTATAATTTACATTATTTGTCATAATTTGCATTTTAATTTTGGGTGATTGTGAGTGCCGCCTTATGAGCAGGTGAAGCAATTTGTCAAGACTTGCGGCTCTAGGGCCTCTAAATTTTCGAATCCCCTCGATTTGCGAAGACCCAGAAAGCGCTCTTGAAAGCAAACAGTTTGATTCTAATTGTTTGATTTTAATATTTCATAAAATTATGCTTAAGCTTGGTTTTCATAAAAATTTGAAAATTATAAACTAAAAGCGCATACTTAATTTTCTCTATTGCGCTCTCTTTGCCAATTTTTCCTAGCATATCATATTAAAACAATCTTTTCGCTGTGTTTTATGGTTTTAACAAACAATCTTGACAATGGATTGAATTTGAAGCGTTGCTTAATACCCCGAGATTACCAATGGTTTGTTTCTTGCCGCTAATATCTCGGCTTTAGATTCAATTTTATATTATGTAATCAAGAATTAGATTATTATTAAGGGCCTCTGTGTTTTTTCCCTCGAAAATGGAAATTAATTTTAATTTATCATTACGAATGATGTGTTTTCATCGAAATAAGATATTAACTTTAATTTTGCTTGTAGAGATTTGAAAAAAATTATTCAATTTAAAAAATGAACTTTGATAAATTTAAAAATGTAATTTTTTTTAAATGATTTATTTGAAATTTTATTCAATTTTACCTAAATTTTTTTTTGCTTCATGCTCGAAATTCACTTGGACTAGTGCTTCTCAGAAAACAAAGACAGAAAAAATGTGTAGCCATAGCCAATTATTGAAAACTTAATTTCTTTTTGTTTCTAGAGATTTGAGAAAAATAAAAAAAGCTTTTATGTATTTTTATTTTATAATATTTTGAGATACAGTTATACCTTGGACACAATTTTTTTAAATTTAAAATTAACTTCAAAATTTACTTTAAAAACTTTTTCGCCTTTATATATCTGAAAAAAAAATTTGAATTGCGCTTCTCAGAAAAATGCCAGAACCAATTTTTGAAAAATTGATGTAAACTTAAATTATTATTAGATAAAAAATTTCGTTTTAATTAATAAAAAAATTCTTCAAATTTTTTAAAATTAAATTAAAAGCTGATCACATAAAATTCCATAAAAGATATCTAGTTTTTTTGTTTAAATCAATCAAATCAATAATCGAATAAAAATTTTATTGATAATTTATTTTTTATTTTTGGCCATCTAAAAATTTGCTGTATTTTATCTTTTCAATTTACTTATAATTTCACAGCGTCCAACATATTTTAATCCTTAGCTTAAATTAAAAACTGATAACTAATTTTGTAAAAAATTTTAAGCAAGATCATATCCTTGATAATAAGAAAGAATAAATTTATAAATGTTATTTTCAAGTATCTAAGAAAACCCTTTGTTTTTGCATAATATTAAGACTTTCAATAAAATAGTCGAACTGCTGTTTATCATATTTTTCTGATCCAAAAACTTAAGAATCTTTTAATTGAAAAAAAGTATGCTGCTCATTTTTTCAAATTATTTAAGCCTTCTATCACTTTTATTCTCTAAGTTATTCAAATAATATGCCAATGGTCAGCATAAAATATATATTCAATAACTACCAGAGTTCCCCTAAAATAAGTAATACAGACGAAAATTACCAATTTTTCTTATAATTCATCAGTTATAAAAAAAATTTATTTTTTTTTAATATCTTATCTGTTGAGTTCAACACTCAATGCTGGTTCATAAATAAATAAAAAAAAATTTAAATTTAATTTTTTTATTATCACACATTAATACAATTGAATATTGTTAATAACAAAAATCATCAACATAACCAAAAACCAGCGAACTGAAAACCAAAACAAATTTTTAAATTGACTAAATAGCAAAACGAATTTAATTTTTTTTAACATTTTGTTTGATCAATGTGATTAAAAGGTTCAATACTGAGTAAAAGTAGCATGTTTCATTTATTTGTGCTTGTATTATTTTATTTGTTATTTAATAAACAAATTTTATTATACATATATTTTTTTCACTCAAATTAATGCTTTTTTAAGCATTTAGTTTAAATGACTCAATAAAAATAATTTTGATCAAAAAATAAATTTGAAAAATTTAGATAATTATTTTTAAATAAAGAAACATGATCAGGCGAAAATTGAGTCTTTAAAGTCAAAATTAATTTTCGAAAAATCGAAATATTTATTTTGGTTCTACATCAGAAAGAACAAATATTTACTTTACTAAAAAAATTAAACCTGCTGTGTGATCATGGCAATAATGATTTTTTTAAGTCTAACAAACAACAGGAAACATTGGCTCAGAGTGGAATTCTAATTAGAAAACTAGTGACTGAGCATAAAGGTTACATTATCTTCACTTTTCTCTTTAAATATCTTTTTTTTTACATTTTAAAGATCAATCAATAATCCTCTTAACCTGATACTTTTTGCCGACCTTTACAATTTTTTATCTTAAATAAAGCTACCTTTGCTTTAATAAAAATTTTATGAAGAGGACAAAATTTAAATATTTGAAAATTAATTGTTAACAGTCTAAAATGATAAATAAAAACTTTTGATAAAAATCATACCAAAATTTCATGTGATTACTATTGAATATTAAAATAAATCCATGATGAAAAGTTGGTAGAAAACGAGTCATTATTTGACACAAAAGTAAAAATTTATAATTTTATCTTGTTTTATAAACCAATTTCAATTCTGATGCTAATCAATAGCTTTATATAGAATGCAAATGATCTATAAACCAAAGGTATTAAAAAACAAATTTGAAAATCAGAGCTTAGCCCATTACCGCTTGGCACTTGTTCCGGTCATTGGGTTGCAACAAGCCACCGAACACTTTGTTCTGCTACAACGTTTAATTTACTGAAAAAATTTGACTCTAGGTGCGTGATAAACCATTTAAAATTGAAAAAAAATATTTTAAATAAATTTATTTAAATTAAAAAATTAATTTAAATCACAATGCATCGATGCCTAAAAAACTGAGGGCATTTTTGTACAACAATTTATCCTTAAAGCATTTAAAAATAATCTTTTAGCTCTGAATTGATTAAATGGAACAAAATTATGATTTTTATTAATACTTATGCAACAAAAAACAAATAGCATTTGTTTACTTTATGATGTAATAAAAAACACGCTTGCCAGAAAAATAAATTGTTAAATTAAAATACTTATTTGTTTAAAAATAAAATAGATATTTATTTTCAAACAAATTTTGGATTAATTATATTAAGATCAGTTATGCTTAAGGCAATATGTTATCTATATATTTTATAATAACCAGTCTTAACAAAAAAAAACGAAGATAACTAAATAAAAGCACCATTTATCAAGTCTAATTTTAAGTGCGCATTTTGCATGTCTAGAAGCTGCTCAAGCAAAACCTTGCTTTTGAAAAATACTTAAAATATTTGAAATAATAAATCATGAAACAAAAAAATAAAATTATCTCAACACTTTTGTCTAATTAGGCCTAAAATCACAAGTCGGTCATTAAATTAACACAGCTTCAATTCACAATTGTGCTCCATTTAAATTAAAAAAAATACCTTTATCGATTTGGTCAAATGGGAAGACTCAATCAAAGATCCTGGCGATAGTTCACCTAGAGGGAAGGGGTAGTCCGTTCCCAGCATTATTCTGTCCTCGCCAATAACTTTAATCAAAAGGTCCAGGGATGGTTGACTGTGCACCAGCGAGTCTGTGTAAAATTTACCGAGGAATTCTTTTGGTGGAATGGAACACTCTGTGGCGCACAAGTCAGGCCTGACATCATAGCCATGCTGAATTCGACCGATAGTGAATGGAAATGATCCGCCACCATGAGCAAAGCAAATTTTTAAGCGCGGAAATTGTGCCAGAACATTTCCCATTAGCAGACTGCAAATTGCTGTACAAGTCTCTGCTGGCATTCCTACGAGCCATGGCAGCCAGTATTTAGTAGTTCGACTGACATGTTCCATGTCCCATGGATGCACAAATATCGGACAGTCTAAGTCTTCAGCTCGCTAAGAAAAATTAGAAAAAAATTTTTATTTAAAAAAAAGGCTACTTTCCAAATTGGATAAAGTTTTTTTTCATCCAAATTCCACTCGTTTATGTGACTTCCGATTTGAAAGCCTTGGAAGCCGAGGTCTTTGACACACCGGCTCATTTCGTCAATGGCTATCTCTGGTTTCTGCATTGGTAGAGTACCAAAGGCAAAAAATTTTTGTTCTTTATGAGAATTGTCCAAGTCATAGAGTCGGGCTTGACTTTTTTTATTTTGACTTATTTGAAAAATCATGTCATTGTTTAAAAGGTGACATAGGTCCATTGTATGTTGGGGCTTGGCCCAGTAGTTGAACATTACTGGAACTGTTGACAATACTTGGGCAGTTACATTTGTTTTGGACATGTCACAGCAACGCTCCGGCAAACACCAGCAATTTTTTTCAATGCGGCGAAAAAATTTTTCATCTTTGTACATATCTGCTAAGCTGGGGTCTTGCTCATTTTGACGTATGTTAATCCATCCAGGATAGCCGTACCGTGATTTTAGATCGGGCAAACTGGACGGAAGAATATGGGTGTGGATGTCAATTTTCATAGTTGAAATTTTAATTTTATGATTTTTGATAAAAAGTTAAAAATAATCTATTTAATTTATGCAATGCAGTTGGAGAAAGACTTTAATTTTAGAAAGATATAAAAGTTTCATCTCAAAGAGTCAAGAAAAAGATTTCTCAAGTGAATTTTTATTTCTAATACTTTAAACATCGCCAAGGTAGCGATGATATTTGAAAAATTAATTACAATTAAATATTAAATAAAATTAAAAAAAATTAATAATTTTGTAATAATCAATAGCTCAGAAAAGTTTTTTGACAGCAAAATGGGTTAAGAAAATGTGCTTGAAGAATTAAAGAGCCGTCAATTCTTCTAACGGCCGCCAGGCATCTGCATCATCACCGCCCCTCCTCATTTTCTCATCCGGACTTGGGACCGGCCAATGGTAGAGTTAGCAGTATTGCACTTTTTTTTGAAAATAATTTTTTTTTAATTCAAAATTTTTGTTGAAAATAAATTGATCTAAAGAAAAATTACCTTATTCTTTTTTTGCTGTAAGTCTAAAAGACTATTTTTTCAAATTAATGTTTTTCTTTTCTATTGTCTCAACCTTTAGACAAAACTCATCATTTTTGTGCTGATTAGTCTCCCTCCCATTTTTTCATCCGGACTTGGAACCGGCATCGGTATGGTTACGACTCAACAATCTGCCGCCAAAGTTACTATGGGACGTTCATCATAAACAGCGCCACTCATCCGAGCACTTAATGGCTGCGAACTCGACAACTATTTAGACTAGCTTGGAACCACAAACCAAGCGTATCTATAGATGGATACAAGCATATCCAAAAGAGATACTTAACTTTTTTCACTAAGTACTAAGGGTCTGCCAGACATGTCATTAGCTCTTGCTTGCAAGCCTCCTTGCCCCGGCCGCTAGGCATCTGCATCATCACCGCCCCTCCTCATTTTCTCATCCGGACTTGGGACCGGCCAATGGTAGAGTTAGCAGTATTGCACTTTTTTTTGAAAATAATTTTTTTTTAATTCAAAATTTTTGTTGAAAATAAATTGATCTAAAGAAAAATTACCTTATTCTTTTTTTGCTGTAAGTCTAAAAGACTATTTTTTCAAATTAATGTTTTTCTTTTCTATTGTCTCAACCTTTAGACAAAACTCATCATTTTTGTGCTGATTAGTCTCCCTCCCATTTTTTCATCCGGACTTGGAACCGGCATCGGTATGGTTACGACTCAACAATCTGCCGCCAAAGTTACTATGGGACGTTCATCATAAACAGCGCCACTCATCCGAGCACTTAATGGCTGCGAACTCGACAACTATTTAGACTAGCTTGGAACCACAAACCAAGCGTATCTATAGATGGATACAAGCATATCCAAAAAAGATACTTAACTTTTTTCACTAAGTACTAAGGGTCTGCCAGACATGTCATTAGCTCTTGCTTGCAAGCCTCCTTGCCCCGGCCGCTAGGCATCTGCATCATCACCGCCCCTCCTCATTTTCTCATCCGGACTTGGGACCGGCCAATGGTAGAGTTAGCAGTATTGCACTTTTTTTTTTGAAAATAATTTTTTTTAATTCAAAATTTTTGTTGAAAATAAATTGATCTAAAGAAAAATTACCTTATTCTTTTTTTGCTGTAAGTCTAAAAGACTATTTTTTCAAATTAATGTTTTTCTTTTCTATTGTCTCAACCTTTAGACAAAACTCATCATTTTTGTGCTGATTAGTCTCCCTCCCATTTTTTCATCCGGACTTGGAACCGGCATCGGTATGGTTACGACTCAACAATCTGCCGCCAAAGTTACTATGGGACGTTCATCATAAGCAGCGCCACTCATCCGAGCACTTAATGGCTGCGAACTCGACAACTATTTAGACTAGCTTGGAACCACAAACCAAGCGTATCTATAGATGGATACAAGCATATCCAAAAAAGATACTTAACTTTTTTCACTAAGTACTAAGGGTCTGCCAGACATGTCATTAGCTCTTGCTTGCAAGCCTCCTTGCCCCGGCCGCTAGGCATCTGCATCATCACCGCCCCTCCTCATTTTCTCATCCGGACTTGGGACCGGCCAATGGTAGAGTTAGCAGTATTGCACTTTATTTGAAAATAATTTTTTTTTAATTCAAAATTTTTGTTGAAAATAAATTGATCTAAAGAAAAATTACCTTATTCTTTTTTTGCTGTAAGTCTAAAAGACTATTTTTTCAAATTAATGTTTTTCTTTTCTATTGTCTCAACCTTTAGACAAAACTCATCATTTTTGTGCTGATTAGTCTCCCTCCCATTTTTTCATCCGGACTTGGAACCGGCATCGGTATGGTTACGACTCAACAATCTGCCGCCAAAGTTACTATGGGACGTTCATCATAAACAGCGCCACTCATCCGAGCACTTAATGGCTGCGAACTCGACAACTATTTAGACTAGCTTGGAACCACAAACCAAGCGTATCTATAGATGGATACAAGCATATCCAAAAAAAGATACTTAACTTTTTTCACTAAGTACTAAGGGTCTGCCAGACATGTCATTAGCTCTTGCTTGCAAGCCTCCTTGCCCCGGCCGCTAGGCATCTGCATCATCACCGCCCCTCCTCATTTTCTCATCCGGACTTGGGACCGGCCAATGGTAGAGTTAGCAGTATTGCACTTTTTTTTGAAAATAATTTTTTTAATTCAAAATTTTTGTTGAAAATAAATTGATCTAAAGAAAAATTACCTTATTCTTTTTTTGCTGTAAGTCTAAAAGACTATTTTTTCAAATTAATGTTTTTCTTTTCTATTGTCTCAACCTTTAGACTAAACTCATCATTTTTGTGCTGATTAGTCTCCCCCCATTTTTTCATCCGGACTTGGAACCGGCATCGGTATGGTTACGACTCAACAATCTGCCGCCAAAGTTACTATGAGACGTTCATCATAAACAGCGCCACTCATCCGAGCACTTAATGGCTGCGAACTCGACAACTATTTAGACTAGCTTGGAACCACAAACTAAGCGTATCTATAGATGGATACAAGCATATCCAAAAAAAGATACTTAACTTTTTTCACTAAGTACTAAGGGTCTGCCAGACATGTCATTAGCTCTTGCTTGCAAGCCTCCTTGCCCCGGCCGCTAGGCATCTGCATCATCACCGCCCCTCCTCATTTTCTCATCCGGACTTGGGACCGGCCAATGGTAGAGTTAGCAGTATTGCACTTTTTTTTGAAAATAATTTTTTTTAATTCAAAATTTTTGTTGAAAATAAATTGATCTAAAGAAAAATTACCTTATTCTTTTTTTGCTGTAAGTCTAAAAGACTATTTTTTCAAATTAATGTTTTTCTTTTCTATTGTCTCAACCTTTAGACAAAACTCATCATTTTTGTGCTGATTAGTCTCCCTCCCATTTTTTCATCCGGACTTGGAACCGGCATCGGTATGGTTACGACTCAACAATCTGCCGCCAAAGTTACTATGGGACGTTCATCATAAACAGCGCCACTCATCCGAGCACTTAATGGCTGCGAACTCGACAACTATTTAGACTAGCTTGGAACCACAAACCAAGCGTATCTATAGATGGATACAAGCATATCCAAAAAAAGATACTTAACTTTTTTCACTAAGTACTAAGGGTCTGCCAGACATGTCATTAGCTCTTGCTTGCAAGCCTCCTTGCCCCGGCCGCTAGGCATCTGCATCATCACCGCCCCTCCTCATTTTCTCATCCGGACTTGGGACCGGCCAATGGTAGAGTTAGCAGTATTGCACTTTTTTTTGAAAATAATTTTTTTTTAATTCAAAATTTTTGTTGAAAATAAATTGATCTAAAGAAAAATTACCTTATTCTTTTTTTGCTGTAAGTCTAAAAGACTATTTTTTCAAATTAATGTTTTTCTTTTCTATTGTCTCAACCTTTAGACTAAACTCATCATTTTTGTGCTGATTAGTCTCCCCCCATTTTTTCATCCGGACTTGGAACCGGCATCGGTATGGTTACGACTCAACAATCTGCCGCCAAAGTTACTATGAGACGTTCATCATAAACAGCGCCACTCATCCGAGCACTTAATGGCTGCGAACTCGACAACTATTTAGACTAGCTTGGAACCACAAACTAAGCGTATCTATAGATGGATACAAGCATATCCAAAAAAGATACTTAACTTTTTTCACTAAGTACTAAGGGTCTGCCAGACATGTCATTAGCTCTTGCTTGCAAGCCTCCTTGCCCCGGCCGCTAGGCATCTGCATCATCACCGCCCCTCCTCATTTTCTCATCCGGACTTGGGACCGGCCAATGGTAGAGTTAGCAGTATTGCACTTTTTTTGAAAATAATTTTTTTTAATTCAAAATTTTTGTTGAAAATAAATTGATCTAAAGAAAAATTACCTTATTCTTTTTTTGCTGTAAGTCTAAAAGACTATTTTTTCAAATTAATGTTTTTCTTTTCTATTGTCTCAACCTTTAGACAAAACTCATCATTTTTGTGCTGATTAGTCTCCCTCCCATTTTTTCATCCGGACTTGGAACCGGCATCGGTATGGTTACGACTCAACAATCTGCCGCCAAAGTTACTATGGGACGTTCATCATAAGCAGCGCCACTCATCCGAGCACTTAATGGCTGCGAACTCGACAACTATTTAGACTAGCTTGGAACCACAAACCAAGCGTATCTATAGATGGATACAAGCATATCCAAAAAAAGATACTTAACTTTTTCACTAAGTACTAAGGGTCTGCCAGACATGTCATTAGCTCTTGCTTGCAAGCCTCCTTGCCCCGGCCGCTAGGCATCTGCATCATCACCGCCCCTCCTCATTTTCTCATCCGGACTTGGGACCGGCCAATGGTAGAGTTAGCAGTATTGCACTTTTTTTTTGAAAATAATTTTTTTTTAATTCAAAATTTTTGTTGAAAATAAATTGATCTAAAGAAAAATTACCTTATTCTTTTTTTGCTGTAAGTCTAAAAGACTATTTTTTCAAATTAATGTTTTTCTTTTCTATTGTCTCAACCTTTAGACAAAACTCATCATTTTTGTGCTGATTAGTCTCCCTCCCATTTTTTCATCCGGACTTGGAACCGGCATCGGTATGGTTACGACTCAACAATCTGCCGCCAAAGTTACTATGGGACGTTCATCATAAGCAGCGCCACTCATCCGAGCACTTAATGGCTGCGAACTCGACAACTATTTAGACTAGCTTGGAACCACAAACCAAGCGTATCTATAGATGGATACAAGCATATCCAAAAAAAGATACTTAACTTTTTTCACTAAGTACTAAGGGTCTGCCAGACATGTCATTAGCTCTTGCTTGCAAGCCTCCTTGCCCCGGCCGCTAGGCATCTGCATCATCACCGCCCCTCCTCATTTTCTCATCCGGACTTGGGACCGGCCAATGGTAGAGTTAGCAGTATTGCACTTTTTTTTGAAAATAATTTTTTTTAATTCAAAATTTTTGTTGAAAATAAATTGATCTAAAGAAAAATTACCTTATTCTTTTTTTGCTGTAAGTCTAAAAGACTATTTTTTCAAATTAATGTTTTTCTTTTCTATTGTCTCAACCTTTAGACAAAACTCATCATTTTTGTGCTGATTAGTCTCCCTCCCATTTTTTCATCCGGACTTGGAACCGGCATCGGTATGGTTACGACTCAACAATCTGCCGCCAAAGTTACTATGGGACGTTCATCATAAACAGCGCCACTCATCCGAGCACTTAATGGCATTTCATCAATTTTTCTTCATTATATAATATTTTTCTAATTTTTCTGCGAACTCGACTGCAAGAAAGAGCTTATGATATGTTTTTTCCAGGCGCATGTTTATTATTTACTTCGAATGACATGTCATGTTTATTTATTAAATATCATCTTTACTAATTGTTTTTTTTATTATTAGTTTTAATCTTTTCGTTTACAGAATTTTCACTAATTGCTATTAAATTTAAACTTAGTTATTCATCAATAAGTTTCTAGTAATTCTAAAAGAAATTAAGGCAATTTTTATTTTTATTTTTGTCGCCCTCATGACCTGTGTAATATTTCCACTTCTTAAATGAATTTCGTCAACAATCTTTTGCTTTTCTTTGGTTTTTTTTAAAGCTTTTTTCAAATTATGAAAATAAAGACTCACTTAAAAATTCATATCTTTATTTTTATAAGATTATTCATAATTAGCAAAAAGTAAAGATCTTGTCCTAGCTCTAAAGACATTTACATTTAAATCGACAACAAAAAAACAAAAAAACAAAAGCAAACACGACAAACTGACAATCCTTTTAAGCACAGAGAGCCAAAAACGCTTTTGTAAGACAAAACAATTTTTTTTATCATTTATTGATAATATTTGAAACTAAATTTGATAAAATATTCACAATTAAAATCGAAAAGAGAAAAAAAAAGAATGTATTAGTGTAAGCTTTAGTTTTGATTTCGAATTGAACGATTCGAGTTTCTTGTTGTGGCTACTGGCAAACTTGACAACTCTTCTTCCTCCTCCACTTCTTCTTCTTCGTTTTTTTTTTCATCCTCCTTTTCCAAATGCCTTTTACTAGGCTCTTGGCCATCCTTCTCCTCTACATCATCATTCAAATTTTCGTCACTGGACGAAATGGCCTTGTGCAGCTTGAACTTTTTACTTGGCGTGTCCGCGTTATCATTGATCTTTGGTGTTTGATTTAGGCTTGAGTTTGGTGTTTTTCGTCTCTTTGAGTTGAAAAAAATCTTGGGCAACGATTCCGCTTCGGCCGACTGTTTTCTGAGCATCTTTTTAACATTGCCCAAAGTTTCGTTGTCTTCATCGTCACTGGACTCTTGGTTTTTTTTGGCACGCCTGGTTTTTTTCACTTTTGAATGCTCGTTCTCATTCAGCTTTCGTTTAGGGCTCAATTTGTCGTCTTCTTTGACCAATCTGGGCCTACCTCTTCTCTTTGGCTCCTGCTCAACAACCTGGGAAGTGTCCATGGTTTTGCGACGGTTTTTTTCCTCGGATTTTCTCTGTGCGACTGATTTAGCTCCATCATCCTTTTGCTCTTCGCCATTCTCTTCTTCTAGGGGCTTAGGGCCTCGTTTGGGTCTGACCACAGGATTCGGCGTGTTTCTCACCCGAAGACTAGACCTTCGGCCAACTTTTGCCTCCGGCTTTTGCTCATTTGCCTCTTCGGCTATGTTTTCTGTGTCCTCTCGTTCTGGAAGAGAAATTCTGGTCGAGCGTCTGCGCTGCTTTTCTTCGCCTTTGGACTCGGTGGCGCTCTTTTCATTTTTGGCTGTTGTGTTGATGGAGCGCGGCCGGCCTTTGCCTCTGCGCACCGGTGCCTCTTCGACAGCCAATGTTTGACTAGGCTCCGTGTCGCTCAATTGCGACACAGGCTGGGATCTTGGCTCGTTGGCAGATGTGTCCATCAGCGTTGACTCCACCATTATTTCGTCCGGCAGCTTCTCAGGCTCAGCTAAAATTATGTTTTTTTGATTTTTTAATTTTTCCAAGTCAATTTCATCGTCATCGTCGTCGTTTATGATAATGCTCTCGTCATTTAGGCAATTGTATTTTTTCACCTCGAAATCAGACGATTCTTTTTGCTCTATTTTGGCTTTGGGACTCATTTTCTCGTCTTCTCTGCTCAATTTGGGCGCAGATGATAGTCTGGGTCGGCCGGCTTTTTTCTTCGGCTCATTATCACTTTTTTTGCTTTCTTCAGTCAATTTATCATTTTCTCGGTTAAGTCTTGGTCGACCTCTTCTCTTAGGCTCATCACGTTTTTTTTCCTCCGGACATTCCTTCAATTCTTCAGTCATCTTCTCACCATCTTCTTCTTGATCAATATTTCCAGATGTCTTTTCCTTCTCATCCTCTTCTTTTTGTTCGACCTTTTTTAATTCTTTTTCCTCCTGACTTTCTTTGATTTCATCAATCATCCTCTCACCCTCTTTACTTAGATCAACCTTTTTTATTTCTTCTTCCTCCTGATTTTCCTTCATATCTTCATTCATCTTCTCACCATTATCTTCTTGATCTACATTTTCAGATGTCTTTTCCTCCTTCTTTTCCTTTATTTCTTCAGTCATTTGGTCATGCTCTGCATTTAGATCAATCTTTTTTATTTCTTCTTTCTCATGACTTTCCTTCATTTCTTCATTCATCTTCTCACCATCTTCTTCTTGATCAATATTTCCAGATGTCTTTTCCTCGTGACTTTCCTTCATTTTGTCATCGTCCGTTTTTAGATCAACTTTTTTTGTTTCTTCTTCCTCATTACTTTCCTTTATTTCTTCAATTATCATCTCACCCTCTTTTTTTAGATCAATCTTTCTTATTTCTTCTTTCTCATGACTTTCCTTCATTTCTTCATTCATCTTCTCACCATCTTCTTCTTGATCAATATTTCCAGATGTCTTTTCCTCGTGACTTTCCTTCATTTCTTCAATCATCTTGTCATCGTCTGTTTTTAGATCAACTTTTTTTGTTTCTTCTTCCTCTTTACTTTCCTTTATTTCTTCATTCATCTTCTCATCCTCTTCTTTTTGTTCAACCAGTTTTAATTCTTTTATCTCGTGGCTTTCTTTGATTTTATCAGTGATTTTTTCACTTTCGTTAACAGACCCAATTTCAAGCTGAGTGTCAATTAAGACAGTTTTGGTGTCATCTCTAATATCATCGGTAAGAACAAGAGTTTGTGAAAAGCCATTGGACTCTATTGGATCATAGGCTTTTTGATCATCAACTGGGTCGTCATTGTTCTGATCTTCTTCCATGCTCATTGTCTCTGGTATGGCAAGCGATTTGTTTGAAACAACTGATTGATTGATGAACGACGTGGACATGTGGAGTCTAAAGTCCGGGCAACTGGTGTTGTCAAGATTATTGTCCTCGAGGTCGGTGTCATCATCGAAAGCTTGGCTTTTTTCGTCCTCGATCAACATTGTTTCTTCCATAGTGTTCTGAATTTCGAGCAGTCCTGGCTTTGTCTTGGTCGGACTGGACCGATCGTACAGGTCGATTGAGCTCGTTCGATTCAACTGCTGTTCTGTTTCTTGTTCATCTGTCATCTGATAACAATGAAAACAAGTTTTGGCTAAAAAATGTTAATTTACTTTTTCTAGTTTGAATTTAAGCGCGCCTAATTCAATTTGGTCATTGATGTTGAGCGTGTTTTTGTCTTCTTTGGTCAGTTCAGTGTTGTTAAGTCTTGTTTTATTCAACGAACCTTGGTCAATTATGCCACACTGGTACACTTCGTGTGTGTCTTTGCTCAGATCTATTTGAATACTGGCGTGACTACGGGATACCGACTTTGGTTAATTTTTTATAAAATAAAATTTAGATGAAAAAAAATGAGTTATTTTACTTTATGTATCAAACATATATCGCTCGATTTGGAGCGTCCAAGTGTGGTCATGCCAATATTTAGGGGAAATATGGTGTTTTTGGTGACATTTGAGATTAATTTCAGACATAGATGAGACATGGTCGCAGGCGTTTTCGAATTTTCGTCTGTGTGGCCATTTTGCTTAGTGGTCTCATTGGTCTCTATTTGCTGAGTGGCTATCTGAGTGTCTTGATTTTCTAGTTGTTGAGTTTCATCACTCATTTTTGTAGTCTAAAATTTTCAAATGGTTAGTCAAGGCTACACGTTATGCAAATTAAGAAGAATTTAATATTATTTTTTTTTAAAAAGTAAAGAATACACCAAAATGCATAAAGTTGTTAGTGCATATTCATTTTTACTTTGAAAAAGAGCCCGTATGTGATATTCAGAAAATAAATTGTAACTCATTTTCAAAATTAACTTTACATTAGTTGGTGTAAGATGTCTTGTATACAATGTGGACAAATGTGTATAAATCATAATTATTTTCGTTGCCTCAAAGTTGTGCAATTTTAAGCATACATAATTTTTCAAGTTAAATTAACCGAAGCGCAAATCTATTCTGGGTTAGAAAATATTTTAAAATTTTGAAGTTAAAAAGCATAAAATCCACTTTTGTATATGTTTGCTTAAAATTTGATTTTAATACTTCTAAATTTCAGTAAAAATTTCAATAAAAAAATTTTTTTTTGCAATTTTTATTAAAAAAAAATTGTCTTTAATTATTAATTTTTAAAGTTAGTTTTCATTAACCATAAATCACCAAAAACAATCGGCACCACCACCTCAACCACCACCATCGCAGCCACCGCCACCACCTCCACCATCACAACCACCGCCTCCACCTCCACCATCACAACCTTCGCCACCATCAAAATAACCAACACCATATCCTCCATAATAACCACCACCACCACCACCTCTTCTACCATAATTACCGTAATTATTCCGGGAAAAACTTGGTGTCCCTTTCTTTCTTTTTTTTGATTTACAGAAAATTGATCCCATTTTTAAATATCTTTTAAATTTTAAATGAGTGTCTCGACTGTTATTTATAGAAAAAAATAAGATATCGACAGTTTCATTGAAAGAATTATGTAATTACTGCATATTTTTCATTGTCAATTTCTTAAATAATTTAGAATATTTATGTGAACTTTTTTGATTAAGTCAAATCAGCAACTAGTGATTTGGTTAAAAACAAATTTTTCCTTTGTAACTTTGGTGCCTAGGGTTTGTAACTGGAGTCAAGACAATTTTTGGAACCATTTTCACCTCAGGTTTTGGTTATGTGTTTGAAGCTGGTTATGTGTTTGAAGAATTCGAAATCTTATAAAACGCAATTCTAAAAAGCTATTTCACCTCAAATACTCATTTTTTACTTTTGTTTGCGTAATTATTTATGATTAATGGGTCCACATTCTTAACAAATTAAAAGTATTATTAACATACTAAAATTTTTTTTAACATATAATGTTTTAATTTAAAAAAATACTAGCATTTCAACTTTAACATACTTTAAAACAAAATAGTTTCTTACCAATATACTGGCACTTTTAACTATTGAAAATTTAAAAATTAAGATAAATTGTGAAAAAGGAGCGTCCAAAAATACCATAAATTATACTAGCACCCAAGCATATAATAAAAATAGTAAGTAATTGTAGCAACTTGAAGTTCATATTTAATATGTTAATATCTTAATAAAAATAATGAAAAAAGCTTTTTTTTAAATGCTTTTTAATTAAACACAAAATGTTTACTATTTTAATTAAATAAAATAATTTTTTTCCCCAAATAATCTTTAATTGATTGATATAAAATATTTGTTTGAAAAATTTAAAGACAAATTTAAAATCCACATTAAAGCATCCAAATTTTGGTTTTAAAAGATATTTTAATATTAATCAAAACATATTACAGCGAAACAAAGTTAAATTTTATATTGCAAAATTTCAAAATATTAATTTTGATTTTATTTTTACTTCAGATAAAAGTTCATATAATTTACTTCCTAACTAAATATTTAACAAATTATGTTTAATTAAGTTTAAAAATTTAGTAATTAAAATATTGATAAAAAATACCTTTTTTCCCATATATAATCCATAGATAAAAAAAGGCTGAAATTATATGGCTAAATATGGCTAAAAAGCATTAGCTATTTTATTTTAAGTAAATTTTTTATTAATTTCAAAGAGATACTTAATCACAAAAAATATAATTGATTTTATTTTTAAAGAATTTATTTTGTTCACGAAATTTTCCTTAAAATAAATTTTAGTCACAAATCATGTGATCATAAAAAATATGATCAAAAAAAGAAGATGATCACCAACCCGGTAGAATTAGACTAACCTGAAAAAAAATCAAAATGTTAAAATTAAAAAGTCAAAAATAAAACCGTCAGCGTCTGCTTCCAATTAGAAATAAAGCTTGGAAACGTGGAACTAGAAGTTGACGCAGGGGAAAACCCCGTGGGAGTTGATATTTTGTTTTTTAATTTATTTTAACAATTCTTCACTAAAAATTTATATTTTTTAGTAAAAATTTAATTAAAAACAATTTAAATATTAATTTCGTAGAAGATTTAGATTAATTTACAATTGAATTTATGTACATTTAAAAAAAAACGGTAAATTTTTTTATATTTTAGTTATAATTTACTCAAAAATAAAATATTTTAAAAGCATTTTTAAGTTGAAGATCAATTCAAAATATTATTTTAATTCATAAAGTTAATCTTTAATTTAATATAAACAATTTTAATGCGACATGCTTTTCATGTTATGTAGACTTAAAAAAAAGGAGAATTTGAAAAATAAATTTTCAATCCATTAATTAAATCGATTTTCACATTATTAAACTAACTATTTTAAAAGTTTATTAATTGGAATTTGATAATTGAATTTCTTTTAAGATTTAATTTTGAATGCTAGATAAAAAAAATTTTTGAAATAAAAAAAAAAAAAATTCATTTTGAAAATTCATTTTCATATTTAAATATAAAAATCGATTTTATCAATTGATTGAGAAAATGTTTAAATATTTTTTTAAATCATGTTACAGTGCTGCTACGATACCTTGAATTCACTATATTTAACGTAAATTATGGTAAATTCACGATATTTTACCATATTTACCGTAAAATATGGTAATCTAAAAAAGGGTATTTTTCGTAAAATAACGATAATTATCGTAAAATACCGATAAATTATTGTAAAATTCAGTGAAAAAAAAAATTTCCAAAATTTCTCGAAAAAAACCGATTTTCATGAAAAAAATTTTTTTTCTGAATTTTTGAAAAAGGAAAACAAAATAAATTTTTTTGTCAAACATTGACGTAAATTTCGGTAAATTCTTGTAGAAAAAGGTAAAAATGGTAAAAATTCAACAGAAAAGGAAAAATGGATTTTTTATTATTTCATTCAATTTTTTCTAAACAAATTAAAATACATAATGTTTAAATATTAATTTTTTATTGAAAATTAATATTTAAACATTATTTACAAAATAAATTTTATTTTCTAGCTTTTTCTGCTTTTAAGCTGTTAGCTGTCTTGTCCCAAGCTTCTTTGAATGTTGATCCTTTTGGAATAAATTTTACAAGCCCAGCTTTTTAAAAAAATTTATGTCTAACTTTTGATTTCATTTAAAGCATATTATTTTACTTTTGATATTAAGCATTTCAAAAAACTTTGACAGTTGAAAAATGTAAGAAATATATAAATCATCTTAAATATGTAAAAAATATTAAAAAATTTCATTATTTTAATTTTTTAATAAAACATTTCTAGGTTGTTGAGATTGTAAGTGAAAGAAATGGTGACTGGTCAGATCATTAAATTCTGATTGTATTTCTTTTTTTTATAGAGCTCTTTATAAATGATTTTTGATAATTTTTGTATATAAGAAAATAATTTAACATTTTCGTACTTAATATATTCAAATACTGATTTGGGAAAACAAATAAATGACAAATACATATTAATTTTCATAATTTGTTTAGAAAAAATTGAATGAAATAATAAAAAATCCATTTTTCCTTTTCTGTTGAATTTTTACGATTTTTTACCTTTTTTTACAAGAATTTACCGAAATTTACGTCAATTTTTGTCAAAATATTTTTTTTTGTTTTCCTTTTTCAAAAATTCAAAAAAAAAAATTTTTTTTCATGAAAATCGTTTTTTTTCGAGAAATTTTGGAAATTTTGGCAGTACTATCTGATAATCTACTATTTAGTATTTATTTAATATTTACTATTTATTTAGTTAATCTACTATTTATTGCGAAGGTTTAAGGTACCTTTTCTCATTTTAGTAGTAGTAGCAGTAGTAGTATTAATGCTGTTGGAAACTTGAGTCTCCAAGAAGAAGCGCATGTAGACTCCCCACTATAACAGCCTATGGCCAATTTTCTTTTTGAAAACTTATTTTTAAAATCTATCAGCATCAGAGAAACATTTTTTAAAATAAAAATAAAAGAGAATTAATCTCAGTAACTTTTCAAGTTTTAGAAGTTTCTTTTTCAACTTTTTCAGCCAACAATGAAAAAATAAATCTAAAAAAATACTATTTTTATTCATAAAATGTATTTGTGAACAAAAGAGACATGTAAAATTTGCATCTGTACAAGATCTTTGAAAAACAAAAAAAGCCCAATTTACTTAGATTTTTAAGTTTTAACTTAAGTCTAAAACTATTAAAAATATAAAATAGACTTTATTCGAATCAGAATATTATACATTTTATTTAAAAGATAAAAAATCATTAAAATAAGTTAAAAACCAACGAAAAAAAAAAAATTCGTTCAAAATTTAACAAAATTAGCTAATTGTATACTTAATACAACTGGTATCAGATTCAGGGACGATTAATTAATTAAATTTAAACTTAAATTGATATCCACCGCCACCAAAACCACCACCAAACGGATTAAACCCTTGCTGAAACGGATTGAAGCCATGACCCTGAGACTGCTCTTCGGGATCAAGTGGATCTTCGCCATTGTCAAATTTCGCCCTTTTTTCAGGATCAGACAGCACTTCTTTGGCCGCTGCAATATCAATAAACATTTTCTGAGCCTGATCCTTTTCTGGACCATCATATTTATCCGGGTGCCACTTGTGGGCCATCTTGCGGTACGCTTTCATTATTGTGGCCTTATCAGCCGACCGCTTCACCCCCAAAATTTTATAATAGTCCCTCTTTTTGCTTTGTTTTATCAGCTTATTGATCTTTTCCAATAATTCACCACTTCTCTGGCTGTTCTCTACTTCATGAAGCTTCTGAGCATCGATCTGGGCTTTGTCAAGCTCCTCGTCGACTATGTACGCCTTGGCTCTGTGGAACAAGGCGTCAGCGTCGTTCGAGTTCCATTTAAGAATTTCGGAACAAGAATCGATGGCTTTTTTGCTCTCTTTGGCCTTTGAATTACAACTGCAAATGAATGACTGAGCTTTTTGACGGAACGCGTGTGAAGACGGGTCCTGACCAAGCACTGAATTAGCCTCGGCCACACACTCCACAAATTTGTTCTCGTCATGAGCTTTTTTCATTCGGTCCAAAATTTTGGTCAATTTCCTCAATTTTTTGTACATGTTGGAGCATTTTTTGTGGTCCGCATCCAATTTGAGACATTCTCTCACATCGTTCAGCGCCAAATCAGCCTCCCCAATTGAGTAATGCAGCTCGCTAAGCCGGTAGTATGCATCCGTATTGTCCGGTATGAGTTTGGCCAGCGCGTTTATGTCAAATATGGCTTTGTTCACATCGCCTATGTTCAAGTAGCAGTCCGAACGAAGCTCATGAACTTCCGTCGACCAAGGACAAGTCTGAAAAACAATTTTTGTAAAATTTAAAAATATTTATTAATTTTTTTGGTGACAAAAACTCAAATTTAACCAAATAAAAAAGAAAAGTACTTCTAGAATATTGGTGTAGAGATCAATGGCTGCGGGAAAATCTCGCAGATTTTGGTGGTGTCTGGCGAGCTCTAAGCTGTCCAAAATGGAATGGCACTTTTCTAATTTTGATTTAGCTTCCGAATTAGAGGAATCGGAAACAATCTTAGAATAAATTTAAATAAAATTAAAAAAAAAGATTTTTTTTGTTAAATTACTATGGATTGATAGTCACTGATGGCATCGGCAAATTGGCCTCTTTTAAAGTAAATATTGGCTCTTTGAAGACGAGCAGAGCTAAAGTCGGGCTTTAGCTCGATGACTCGGCTAAAATCGGACAGAGCCGATTTAAATTTTCCCATAGCTAGATAGACTGTGCCACGGCGATAAAACGACATGTAATTGTTCGGATCACCGTCAATGGCTGAGTGAAACTGGGTGAGAGCGTCGGCTAGTTGACCGGCAGCCAGGAGCTTTTTGCCAGCCTCCAGATGCATCTCAGCCTCAGCACTCGTCATTCCAGTGACTAAAACTAGAGAAAAAAATATTTTTTTTTGAATTTTACTTTTAGATCAACAAAAAAAAGTACCATTTAATTGAAGTTTGAAAAGGACAACGAGATAGTTAAACAAGACTAGTTTTTTCATTTTTTCAAATGGTTGCTGAATTTCCAGCAGTATTTGGTTGCTTTAGATGGGGATTTTTCGCGAAGTTTTTTTTTAATTTTTTGTTTTTTTTGTCTCCTAAAGGTCTTGAATTTTTTAAGTTTTTTTTTATAAGAATAGGTTATTTCGTGGTTTGAACTGATTGGTTTAGATTTGAATTTAGCTAACACTTGTCTTAAAATAATATGCTTTTATTTTGCTAAAATATTTGATTGTTATATTAAAATGAGGTTTAAGTATTTGTCTATAGTAAAAGAAGGTAAAAATCAAAATTTTATTTACAAAATATGAGAAATATTTTTGAACAATAAACATTAATGTTTTCAAGAAAGCATCCTGGGCTAAGAAATAGAAAGCATTGGGAGATTTTTGAAATTTGAAAGAGAGTGAAGCTGGGAGCTTGGAACTTCTTGGAGAGCTAATTTTTTTAATTTAAATTTTAGATATCTTTCTTTTTTGACAAAAAAAAGTTGGCGTCTAGAATTTCAGTACTAAATTGAATACCAGATTTCAGAATTAAATTGTTGACCAGAGATAATTTTATTAAATTAAATTTTAGTTCAAAATATGAAAGATGACATTTTTTTTTAAATTGCAGTCAGCTATTTATAATTTTTACACTTTTGAATTTCTTCTTATTGACATCTTAATAAAAAGGGACAATGAATTTGAGAGCAATTTTAAAAATTAATCAAAAATTTTTATCTTTATTAGAAAATATAATATATCAAATTTAAATCTTAATCTTATTGATGACGTAATGAACAAAAATATTTTCTTTTTTTTAGATTAAAAAAATAGCAACATAGTGCAACAAACTACCTTTAATGTATCTTTTCATGATTTAATTAAATTATCTCTGGTCAACACTTTAATTGAATTAAAATATTTAATGAATTTTTTAATTTTTTGAGAAATCATTTTTTAAAAAGCCCAGCAACAAGATTTTTTTGCTATTCCAGGTAGTTATTGTGGCGGCCTGGTTGAAATCGAAGTCACTAAAATTAAAGTCCAAGTCCGGACTTGGTCATTGACTTGACTTAACTTAGTCATTGACTTGACTTAACTTAAGACTTATGACTTAAAAACAAGTCTGGTATTAACAAATAATTTAAATTTATTTATCTGTCTCCATTCTAATGAGATTTATGCAAAAAGAAAATAGAATGAACAAATCTCGATTCATTTAAATTGATAGAATTTTTAAATTTAACTTAAAAAATTTCTACATTCTGTATTGTTCTTTTGTACATAATTTAATAGAATTATATTAATATTAATAAACTTTTTTTGCTAATTTTTGATGTGAACTTCGATTTATTTTACTTTTAATAGACTTTTAAAACAAAATTTTGATTAAGGGTCTGAATTCACCACTACATTAAAATAAACAGAGATATTTTTCCAATTAAAAAGTCAAAAAATTTATAATATTTTTGTAAGAATAAATTTATTTTTGTTATGTAAAAAAAAAAACTTTAAAAATACCTAAATCTTTATTTTTAATTTTATTTAATTTAAAAAGAATCCTAAAGGTAAAATGAAGAAAAAGAGGACATTCAATCGATTAATTTATAAAACATATATTTTTCGATTTTTAAATTAAGTTAAAATAATCCAAGAAGATATTTGATCTTTATAAAGAAAAAAATTCGGATAATTGTTAAATGTTAAAGCTTTTTTTGATCAAACTACTAAATTCTTTAGTTCAATATATCTGATTATAATGACTAAAAATGAATTAGATAAAAAATTTATTTAAAAAAGTGAGTTTAAAAGACATTGAACTTCTATTTAGAGTTTTAATTATTTGGCTGATAGAGACTCGACTGCATGTATGTTTTCATTTAAATCCAAATTTCGCCAATCTTTTTTAATATCATCCAAATGATTATCAAAGTCATTAATTAAACTGAACTTATTTTCCTCTAACAATCTCTCACAAGTCTGATAAGTGCCGTCTTCTAATTTTACGTGACTAAAATAAAATTTTAAATTCAGACCAAAAATCTATTTCAGTTTAATTTACGCTGAAGTCTTCTTTAGCTTTTGATCATCTCCAAAATTATAAACATCAAAACATGGTACTCTGTTTGAAGGATTTATTTTGCTGTTATCTATCATAAAGCATAAAGACACATTGCCATTTTCTTTTAGCTTTTCTGCTAGTTTATAACAAATCAAGTTGGGCCTTGGCAAAATTTTAAATTTAACTTGACCAAAATTTTCACATACCTACTCTGCTTGATTATTGTTGTCAAAAGCATGATAAAAGCCAGATATTTCCAACCCATTTTGTTGGCAATATGAATCTATTTGGCTAAGAGCTATTTCAAATGATGGTGCCAGTGTGAAAGATGAGTGGAATAAAGGCACGCAATCAACAAACTGAACCCCCTGGTTTTTAGATGCTTTGGACAATAAAAGACCATTGCAAGAAAGTTGTGGATACTTTGCCACATGTAGAAAAAGCTTGCTGTAAGCCAAATTACTTATAGATATATCTTTCATGTTAGATTTAAAAACAAATTTAAATTGAAAATTATTTTATCAAGTTATAATAATTTTGTTTTGATAAATACTTAATTTTGTTAACATTTGTTTTAATTATTTTTTTGTTTAATATTAATTTTAATAAATGGAAAAAGCAAAACAAATTAAAAGCAAGAAAAAAGGTTAAGTTAATTTTTCATTTTGTGTTTTTAAACATTAAATTGAATTTTTACGATTTTTACTATTCTATCCGGATGTCCGAAAACTTGTTTTATGTGGGAGAACCTAAAAGAAACTGGACAATTAGCTTTTAAAGTAAGTGATAATGAAGAATAAATAATTAATAAAGAAGAATAAATAATCTTTTTTTAAATAATAAAGAACTCGATGTGCTGATTAAGAACATTTATGCTTTTAAATTCTTTGACTTTGACTAATTATCAATTTTTCACTAATTTTTCAGGGTATCAAGTTATTTTAAAAGAAAAAAAATCTAATTAGTTAAATTTGCAATTATAAAAAATGCTGATTAATTTAAAAGTCTAACACTCTTGGACTTCCTTTCCTTGCTTTTGCCAAATATATAGATTTTTTTTGATTTTTTAAAATTTTTTAAAAATGTTTAAACAAACATTAATTTATTGAAAAAATTCAGTTCAAAAATAGTAAACAAGAAGATTTTAAATTACAACAAAGAAAATATTTAAAATTTTTATTTTAAAAATTCTCGTTCTAGATATTTTAAATTCTTATCTGAAATTAGCGGCAGTAAAGTTTGGAGCAAAACATTTTATTACTTTTTATTTAAAAAAAAAAAATAAATTTTATTAATAAATGAAAGCTAATTTTTTTTATTTGTCCGATATAAAAAGAGGAATCTGTTCCATAAAGAGCAAGATTCAAGTCAAACAATCAAGAAATTATAATCAGAAGTTAAAAAGATTCAATTTTTTCAAAATAGCATTTTGCTCTTTATTAACAAAATGGACAATCTTATGACAAATAAAAAAAATTCGGTTGAGTAAAAAAATATTCGAATTAAGAATCTGTAACTGGGGATATAGCAAGAGACTAGCAGTTCTTGGTTAAATTCCGCTTTTCGAGCGAAGAGAAAGAGGTGACTTGATCCAGCTTTTTAAATTCCAAAGTGGTATCAATAAAGTTAATTGGACAAAACTTCGGGTCAATCTAATTTTGTGATCCAATGTTCACAAGATTTGTGAACATTCAATGATCACTGGGTTCGTGATCTCCTCAAGACCACTAAACTGGTGATCAAAAAATTTGTGATCAATTGTAAATACGGCTAGATCACCAAACTTAAAGCATGATCACACAACAAAATTAATGATCACAAAATTTAACAACTGATCACCAAATTTTTTATTTTATTCAAGAATTTTTTTTTGGCAATGTGTGTAATTTAAAAAAGCATGAAGATTAAATATAAAAATCTTGCAAATATATAGAAAACAAAAAAGAGTAAAGAAGCTATAAAAATCTAAAACAAAATTAAAAAATTTGTATTATAGTATTAAGTTAAAGAATTTAAATTTAAATCCACCTAAAATAAGGTCTTTGGTTTATGAAAAAGAGTCTTTAACTGAACCCAAATGTTCAGATGAAACGGAATTGGCTGTCAAACAAGCGCTAAGTAAGCATGAAAATCCCACTCAGTGTCCAATTTGTAAAAAGATGTTTAAGAATGATAAAGTAGTAAAGTTACACAAGTCGAAGATGCATTAAATTCATGTTTATTTTTTTTTAACATTGATATTTTTATTTTACTTTTTTTGTCAAAAATTTAATTGATAACTAAATTGAATCATTGATCACTAAATCGAATCAATGATCACTAAATTTACTTAAAGATCACATAATTCAATAAACTATTTAATTTAATTTTGTTGTTAACTTTTTTAAAAAAATATGATCACAAATTTTGTGATCACTAGTTTAGTGATCTTGAGGAGATCACGAACCCAGTGATCATTGAATGTTCACAAATCTTGTGAACATTGGATCACAAAATTAGATTGACCCAAAAATTCCTACTAGATGTAACTCGATAGCTTCATCAGGAGCAGCTCAGGAAATCAGAGGATAAAAGAGAAGACTATCAGGGCAGACCAAAATTGTTGTCAGAGGGAACACTTTTTTATCAATAGTAAAGTTCCTGAGAAAGTAATCAATTCTTGCTCAGTTAATAACTTCAAAAATGAGTACGATAAGTTAAAAAATCCCTATCTATAGAAATTATTATTATTTGCAGTAGCTAATTATTATTTTTATTATTAAAGTTTTAAATTTTTCTGTAAAAATCATTTATGTTCTGTATAAAAAAATTTCAATACCAACGCCAAGATCTTCCGAGGCAGACCAGGCACGACCTTGCCAAGCGTCATAAATAACGACCTCAAATCCACCAAGGGACAGTGTCGAAGAAACGAGTCAGGAAGAAAGCTACCATTGCATCTCTACCAGATCAGACAATAAATGATCTTCGCAAATTGGGGAACAATCAAATAAAATCGTAAGTTAAATTAGGAACCGGTGATGTTAGATCTTAATTTCTCATTAGTAATTTGAATACCAGCATCGAGCTTTAGGGCCTTCATTTTTTTTTAAACAAAAAACAAAAATAAAGAAATAAATTTTTAATTTTTTTACTTGATGATTGATAAACCTTAAAAAAAATAAGAATTTAAAAAAAAAATTTGAAAGTATAGCTGAAATTCCAAAGAACAACTTAAAAAATTCCAAAAAATTAAAGAGAATAATTCATAAATTTTAGTGTCCCCATTTAAATAAAACAATTTCTCTTAATATTGACTCTAAGTCGAAATGATATAGAATGACATAGATTTTAAAAAACTGAAGCGTTAATTCCTCAAAAAAATTTTCAAAAAATTTAAAATATTGATGATCTTTTTTTAATTATGTTAAAAAGATCGGAAGTTAAAAGAAAGACTCTGGAAAACTATTATCGATTCTGAGCAAAAATTTAATTAAATTTTTTTAAATTTAGAATATCTAACTCTTAATTTTTTTTTTTGAATATCGTATAAAAAAAAATAAAAATGATTTAGCAGCATTGTTATTTTAGAATGTAAAATTTCGTTGATAATAGCGTAAAATCGTGCAAACTACCCCATGAAGTTCTGGTGTAAAATGATTGAGGTAATAAGGTAATAAGTATTATTTGATTATTTGTAAATAAATTCTATTTTTTATTTAGTGAGGTTTTAAAAAATTGGTTATTTTAGATCGGCTTTTAATATTTTAACATTAGAAGCACCAAAATTTTTAACTACTAGAAGCACCAAAACGAGTGAAAATGACTTGTTTTAATGGAATCTAATAGATAAAAATGGATAATAATCTATTATTTGGATAAATCTATTCAAAACTTAATTTTAATTGAGTAAAAATAAAAATTTGGCTCAAAAAAAGTATCTGGCAAAAATTTTTTCTTCTAATGAATTCATTCCTTTTTGAACCAATTTTTCGTCTTTCATGTAATACGCAAACAATAATTTTTGCATTTTTTAAATTTGCGTTTCTTCGTTCAAGTATTAGGATTTGATTCAGTTTTTTAAAGATTTGTATACTTTTTATAAATATTTTATGACTCATCCATTGATTTTGTAGATAAATTCAAAATTTTAAAATTTCTTTTTGCTGCTTCTAGTAGTATATACTTGATTTTGTGCAAAGGAAATATTTTTTTTATTTGAAATTAGTTGATTTAGAAAGTTATTCTTATATTAATGCTGAAAAAAAAAATTATGCTCAAATAGCAAAAATTGACTTAGATTTTAGCGGCCAAAAATCGAAAAAGAGTCCTTTTGACTCATTGGTGCTTCTAGTGTTAATATCTTAAATTAAACAAAAAATTAAAAAAACATTATGAAAAAAAAAATAATGGAAACTAAATAAGCTTATAGAGCAATTTTTGATATAAACTAAAATGTGAAGAAACAATTATAAAGTAATATAATCTAATAAGTTTAAATTTTTTTGAAATAAAAAAAAAGCAGACTGAGGTAATAGCTGAAATTATATTTGATTATTAAAAGGAGGTGGACTTGTCTCGGAATCTTAGGCTTATGGCCATTTATACACTAGAACCACGGGGTAATTTCCAAGGATTTAGGGTTGGTCTTACCATTTTCCATAGTTTTATATGATGTAAAAAAGTAAGAGTAACTTTTTCACTTAGATTAAAAATTTTGATTCTAAATACAAATTTTTTGAAAACCCACATTATTTACAAAGAAATGGGTAATCTAATTTTGAATAAAAAATGTTTTCGGAAAAAAATTTTGTTTATCAAAAATAAATATTAGTTTATTTTGAAATTATTATTTTCATTAAACTTAATATCTAAAAAATAAGAATAAATAAAATTTAATTTTAAAATTTTTTTATGAGGAAATTTTTTAAAAATTTTTTTCGAAATTAGAACTTTTTTTTATAAGGCACAAATAGTGTGAATGTGAATATTTTTTTAAATAAAATTCGTATATTACCACTCGATTTTATTTTAATTGTCATTAAAAAGCCTTAAAATAAGTGACATACAATGACTGGAGAAAGAGGCTTAAGAATAACCAGGTCGAATGGCCATTAATTCTTAAACGTAAATTCTTTTTTATTTTTAATCTAATTTTGCTTAATGTTCTACTGTTCTAGTTTTGATGATCTAGAAACAAAAATCTTACAAAATTAAAAATAATTATTGATAATACAAAATTTGATTTCTTTAATTAATCAAAAAAATACATTCGAATTTTTTATGATCACCGATCTATTGTGAAATTTCATCTGCCCCAATTGGCAATTTTAAGTTTTAGTGGGAATTCTATAAAATAATCGATGTCCGAATTGAAAGCAAAAAAAATAATTTATTAAAAAATTAACATTTTCATATGACATGGTCAATAGAAGCTCTGAGTGTCTAGACATTAGATTCAGAATTCTAATTTTAAAAATTTTGTTTGTAATTTAAAAAATGAACAAACTCTCAGCGCTTAGAATAGCTGGTAAAATTTTAGGCCTGTTGCTGTGTCTGTTCATTTTCATTTGTTCTTTGGAACTAATGAGCACTTCGTTCCAACTTCTTGGTGGTAAACTAGAAAAAACATATTTTCTCTTTAAAAATATTATAATCTAAGCTCGTTTAATTGAAAAAACTAATAAATTAAATGTTGTTTTGGAGAATAAATTAGCAGGATTAATGATTGGAATTTTGCTGACACTTTTAGTTCAATCGTCGTCAACCTCAAGTTCAATTGTGGTAAGCATGGTATCGGCAAAAAGTAATTTAAAATTATTTTAAAAATAATTTGATAAAATTAAAATTTTCATAGTTATACAAGTAAAGGCAGCTATACCGATCGTTATGGGTAAATTAAAATGAATAATTGATTTTTTCTATTTATTTTTTTTAGGGACTAATATTGGAACGAGTATCACAAGCACGGTGGTATCATTTTCTCAAATTGTAAGTTTTTAAATTATTATTTTTACCTAACATAATGTAAGAAAAAAGTGAAAAAATTAATTTATAAATACGATTTTTTGTAGAGAATTTTTGCAATTTTTTTACAATCTAAAACTTATTTTTGAAACTTATTTTGAATTTTTTATTTCAATGGCACTTAAAAATATAAGTAAATTATTAGGTGTTTTAATTTTCAAGTTTATCATTCTAATTTTTATGATTTAAAATTTTCTAAGCATATTTGATATTTGATTAAAAAGTTTAATTTTTTCACTTTTGAGCATAAAAAAATTGATCAAAATGCCTTTCTTTTTCCAAATTTTGTCTGCCATTCGGATTTGGTTCCCAGAGTTTGTTTTTTACTAAAAATTAAACTTATTGTACTTGTTTTGTTTTAGTTTTCTAAAGATTTAATTTTTCTAGAATTAAGATAAAAGTTTTGTAGGAATCAAGTCTAATTTAAAGATTATTAAATGGGAACGCTCTACCTGCTGAAGTAAAGAATCATTCGAATGTGAATGTTTTTAAAAACAATTTTTGACATTTATTCAAAAATTAATTTAAATTTTTTTTTAATTAAAATCTGCCATTGCAAAGTACGATAGTACTTAGTTTCGCGGTTACACCCGTTGCAGATAATTTAATAATAATAATAATAAATAATATATTTGATATTTTAAATTTATTTCTAAAATAAAATTAAAATTTTTTTTATAAACATAATTGAAAATGAAATTGATTTTAATGGAGTAATCCTCCGGTCGCTAAATAGATTTAACTGAGGTAGCTTTAAATTTTATCAGAGTTATAAATAAAAAAATATTTGGATAATTTTTTCTATTAACAAATTATTCTTTGAAAATTTAATTCTATAATTATTTAAATCAGTCAATTTTTAGCACTTATTTGGGGCGATTGTCTTGTTCTACATCGATTTTTCAAATCAGTGTTCAATACCTAAGAAAAACTTTGACTTTGAAAAAAAAATTTTAATTTTTTAAAAGTCTTTTAATTTTTGAGTCATATATATCATATGTATTTTAATTTTTTTTTTATTAATTGGTATTACACTTAGGCATCGAGAAAAAAAAGAAAAAAAAGTTTATGGAAAATTATGATTCTCTCAATTATAACAGATCTTCCAGACTTTTTTTTGCTTTTATTGCAACATGTTCGACAATTTCCTGGTTGTCAATTAAGCTTTCCGTAGGCTCTTCTGGTTCTTGGACCCTCTCTTCTTCTTTTTGTAAAAATTTTCTGAATAAAAAAAAAATTTTCTCCAAGGGCAATGATGAAAATTTTGAAAGAGCATTTTCGGGTGCAATCGTCCACGACATTTTCAATTTTCTATCAGTAATAGTATTACTACCAATTGAAGCCCTATTCAGCTACTTGGAAACAATAACCGGTCTACTTGTAAAACCAATAGCCAAATTCAGCGACTCGGGCATGGACGTATCTTTTCTAAATAAGATCACAAAACCTTTGATAAACTCAATCATTCAAATTAATAAAACAGCAATAGAAGAGCTTGCAAGTGGAGTTGGATCTGGGTCTAATCAAACATTACTCAAACACTGGTGCAAATTTGATGAAAAATCTGCCAAATCGCCTTTGGTGCGATGCAAATTTCTATTCGAGTCGGTCAAATGGCCCGACTGGGTCATCGGAATTATTTTGCTATTAATTTCAGTATTTTTGTTGTGTGCCTGTTTGGTTTTTTTGGTAAAATTGCTGAATTCTTTGTTCTCTGGAAAAGTTTCACAACTTTTGAAAAAAAATGTCAACTCAGAATTTCCGGGATGCTTTAAATATTTTACTGGATACTTTGCTCTATTTATAGGCGCTGTGCTGACAATTATAATCCAAAGCAGTTCAGTGTTCACGTCGACACTGACACCCTTAGTGGGCATTGGCATTGTTTCACTAGAAAGAGTTTTCCCGCTAGTCTTGGGCTCAAATATTGGAACAACAATAACCGGAATTCTAGCAGCCTTGAGCTCAAAAGCATCAACACTTCCCTTTGCTATTCAAATTGCTTTATGTCATTTATTTTTTAATATTTCAGGTATTTTATTTTTGAGCCAGTTTAACAAATATAAATTTTTTTTTTCAGGTATTTTAATTTGGTACCCTATTCCTTGTTTGAGGCGGGTGCCGATAAAAATAGCGAAGCGAATCGGCAAAGTAACATTTAAATACAAATGGTTCGCTTTGTTTTATCTTTTCTTGATGTTTTTGTTTGTTCCAATTTTATTTTTATTATTATCTTTTGCTGGAACGTAAGAAGTTAAATCAAAAAAAATTTTTTTTAAAGTTTATTAAAAAATATTAAAAAAAAGGATCGCTTTGTTATCTGCTTTGTTTTTGATTGGAACCATTGGAGTCGTGGTCTTAGTATTGAGTTTTTTGCAAAAGAAATTTCCAAATGTGCTACCAGTAAAATTTAGAGATTGGCGTTTTTTGCCAAAATATTTGCGTTCATTAAAACCATATGATAGATTTATAAGACGAGTTTGCTTGTGTTCAAAATTAAAAAGTGAGTCAAATGTTAAAAATGTTAAATTGAATGATACTGAAGAAGAAAAATGTAAAAATGTGCATACAATTTTTATTCTAAGTCAATCGAATTTATATAATTTAGAAAAATTAAAGCATTTGGCCTAATTTTTTGTAAATAATAAAATTATTCTATTTAAATAAAATCATATAAATAATATCTTTTTTTAAAGATGATTTATTATTTTAAATCAATAATTATTAAAAAATCTGAAAAATTTTGTCAACAATTGTCATCTTGATTATAGATAATATCCAAGGTAAAAAAAAAATTTATCTGCTAAACCACTTGGGAAAAAAAGGTTTTAGCTTTAGTTATAGTTTAATATGATAAAAATAGCATAATCTATTTCCCAATTTTAGCTAGTCTAAATCTTTTTTGTTCTCTTAATCGATCGATCCACAAATTCATTTTTAATACCGATTTATCTTTTTAAATTGCTAAATTTTTTTAAGTGAAAAATTCTAATGAAATTTATCTTAAATTTTTTATAGAATGTAAAATTTTCCTTTGTCAAGTACAGAAATTTGGGTCTCCTCGGTAGTGTTATCTTATGTTTAATTTAAAAAAAATTAAAAAAATCTAATTTTATTATTTTTATTAAGATTTTAATCAATTAAATTTTGATCATTTGATTATGATCATGAACTTCTAGTTGCCTTTTGATAAATAATTTTTTCCTGTTATAATATTATATGTTTTAATGACATAATGTTTAGTTATAATTGACAAAGAGTCCTATTCCAGAAGGTGAAACGCATTCAATAAATAGACAATATTATAGTATTGACCAAATACAGTTTGTTGCAAAAGTTTAGAAATTTTTTTTTTTCGTTAACAAAAGAATTGTTTTTGCGTATATAATAGGCGGGAAAATAAAAAAAGCGGTGTTTTTTTCAAATTTTTATTTGTCTTCAATCCAAGATCATAATACCAAAAAAAAAAATTAAGTGAAAAAAAAAATCCCAAAAAAAAATACACAAGAAAAAATGGATACAATAAATTAAAAAAAAAAAAGAACGGTTCAAAAGCTTAGAAATTTTTACAATTTAATATTTAAAATGACCGCCTTTGGCCTTATAACAAGCCAAAACTCTTTTTGGCATAGATTAAATCAACTTTTGTACGTACTCAGTCGGAATCTTTAACCACTCTTTGTGTAAAACCTCTTTTAAATGCTCGATAGAGGTTACCTTTGTGTTTACCATTTTGGCATCCATGTATGACCATAAGTTCTCGATTGGGTTGAGATCTGGTGAACGGGCACACCATGGCAAAACCTCAATGTTCTGTTCTTTCAACCAGTCCCTTACTGAGTGGGCAGTATGTGCCGAAGCGCCATCTTGCTGAAAAATCCAAGGGTCGTCTGGCTCAAATAGCAGTTCAACAGATGGTAAAAGGTTGTTTTCCAAGGTGTCTTTGTAGACAAATTGATTAATTCGTCCTGTATAAATGTTGCTTATACCAGTGCCTTTGTAGGAAATGCATCCCCAGATACCAGCTGACCCTCCACCGTTTTGTAACCTTGGTATACAGAACTTCGGATGAAACTTTTCATTTTTAAACCTTTTTACGATTACTCTTGACTTACGATTGAAGACCTCAAAATTGGACTCGTCACTGAAAATAACTCTGGACCAATTATTATCTGTCCAATTAAGTCTCTGTTTACACCACTTATATCTTTTTGGATATCTTTTATAGTTAAAAGGGGTTTTCTGACCGCTGTATGGGACTCTAAACTTTTTTTTTTTGATAAATCTCATTACAGTAGACTTACTTATCCTAACCCCCTGAGTCTTATGTATTTTTTATTTTTTAGAGGAAGTTTTTTCATTTTAAATATCTAAAAGTTAATTATATTTTTATTCCGAGTGTCATATATCAAATTGCAGAGAAAAAAAATTCTACAAATTAGTGCTTTTATTTTTTTTCTTTTGCACTCAATTTTTCGTAAAATACAACAAATAAACAATTTAAGATAAATAAAATAACCAATTTCTAAACTTTTGCAACATACTGTATACTTCTATTTGTAACAGAATACTTTTTGATAACTTAAAAGTTTTATTGATAACATTATATATATTTTTTTTAAATATTAAATAATATAAATTACTGATAACAAAATCTATTGATAGCATTATTTGTTATCACTCCGATAACATAATCGGTTTGTGAATATTTTCTAAAATATTATGTCATCAGTTGATAACACTACCGGGGAGTCCCAGAAATTCTTAAGATTAAATTAATTTAAATAAACTCCAAATAAGCAATGAGAGATTATTTTTTGAAAATTTTATTGTTCTTCTTTTGAGTTTCAAGGTTAATCAACAGACTAGTGCCTCTGTCCATAAAATTCTATAACACTTTATTAATTCAAAAATAATGTTTAAATTTAGTTTAATTGTGTAAAAAAAATTAGCTGAAAAAATTTTACATTTTAATTTTTTAATTTAAAATTAAAAATTTTTAATTTGGTATCAGTCAGATACCTCTTAAAATTAATCTATAGAACAAATGTTAGCCCCATTCACTTGGTAGGTTATTCCAAATCGATACTTTTCTGTTCGAGATAAAAAAAATAAAGTGAAGTTTTTGAAAATTTTCATTCTCTTTAACAATGGTCTATGACAATAATCAAAAAACTTAAAAAATCTTGTTAAAAATTTTTCATTTAAATTTTTTTTTTTAAGAAAGTGATTAAAACATAAACTGAAATTTTGATATTTAAATATTAATATAACAATTTTTTTTATTTTGAATTTAATAGGTTATATTTTAAATGGATTTTTGAATAAGTTTTTTTAAGTCTTTTGTTGAAGAACGGAGTCGACTTGCATTGTTATTGTAAACTTGAACATTTTCATTAATGAATTGATTTATTTTTACAATGATTTTTTTATTAATTCATAAAAGATATTAAAATTAAGGATACCTACACAATTTTAGACTTAAATATTCATTAAGAAAATTTTTTTTATATCACTTGCTCTAGATTTCCATGAGAATTATTAAAGTTGATAATTTATTTTTAATGATTTATTATTAAACTTTTTATTACTTTTTAATTTACGATTAAAAGAATTATTTAATTTAAAGCTTTATTTAAAAAAATAAATAACTTAATAATTATTATATAATTATTCCACCAAAAATACTTAATTAATTTATCACTGAATGTATGTACAAATTAATAAAAATATTTGTTAAAATGTGACAATCAAACCTGTCAATAATGCCACCATGTCCAGGTATTGTATTTCCAAAATCTTTGATACCAATCGCTCGTTTGAAACCACTGGCAAAAAAGCCACCAAACGGGGCTACCACACTTGCGTACAAAGAGAAAATAAAAGCATGCTTTTGAAATGGAAAAACATCAAAACCAATGCCAAATATGACAGCTTTTTCCTTTTGGAACAATCCATAATTATGGCATCGGTAGCCACTTTGGCCTAATCCGAACTCAATGGGACAAGTGAAAAACTCATACGGACACATCAGTGGCGATATAATTTGTCCGAAAATCAAAGTGGTAAAAAACGCTCCAATAAAGCCTTCCCAGGTTTTGTTTGGTGAAATTTCAATCAATTTTATTTTACCGTAAAAATACCCAAACAAATACGCAGCTATGTCATTAAATATTACCAAAATCACAGGCACAATAAACCATATGCTTCCTTGTAGAATATTTCCTATGGTCATGTAGCAGGACACATAGAGCAACATTAAAATATGAATATAACCAAATAGAATGTACTGCTTGTGGTAATGAGGCTTTTGTAGCATAAGGACAAAAAGCATAAAAAAAAAAGTGTATAGATTAAAAGATATGAATTTGTGGTGCTGGACCAAAATTAGTGTAGACACATGTTTGGTCAATAAATGACCAAATTTTTCTATTACTATTCTTCCGAGTATGAAGTAATTAAAAATAAATAATAAAGTATATGAAAGTGTTTTGGAATAAGGGACAGTGTGAAAACTGAACGCGTTGTAGCCTACATTGAGCAGTTCTTGGAAGCCGCGCAAAAATATGAGGATTACCAAAAAAATGAGGCCCACAGGTCCGCTTTTGATGATTAGACTAAATGTAGCAATTAATAGCAGGCCGAAAATGGATCGCAAAATTGGACCCTTCCATCTAGGGTCTAGGCTAAGTGAATAGAAATTAATAGAATTATCTTTTTGGACTTTGGATTTGCTGTCATAATCGTTGTCTGATGATTTACTTGGCAATTTTTTTATATTTCTCATTTCGTTGCATTTACGTCAAATATTTATAAAAAAAAATACTCGATCTAAACTCAGGTACCTTTAAAAGGTAAAAATTAAAATTGAGTAACTAAGAAAATTATAATTTTTGATTTTTTAGTTAAATAAAAAATTTTCTATGACTATGACTAAGAAAATTAATTTTTTACTTATTATAGATCTAGATAAAATGCAAAAATTGAAAGTTTTGACAAATACATTTAAGATAAAGGATTAAAGGTGGACATATATAGGTCGATTGGTTTGTAGTGTTTTTTTTTAATAATTCAACCATTTTATATGTCGCCTAATAGTTACTTTTAAATAAAACGACCAAACCCTTTATTTTTACTAAGCTTTTATTTATATTTTGTTTTTTTTGATATTGACAAATTCAGAATTGTCGATGGCAACAATATTATTTTGCAACATTCTGTCAAAATAAGAAAATTTTAAATGCGAGAATTTATTGATTAATTTTTGTTTAAAGTAAAATAGTTGAGAAATCTCGTTTAAGCTATTAAATTAAGCACTTTTAATCAAATTAAAAAAAAATTTTATTCTAATAAGAAATTAAGTAATTGTTTTAATTAGTTTATAGATTTTTAAATTTTTTATTAAAAATAAAAGCTTACAGTATGTTGTATTCTAAGTCAAATAATATTGACTATTAATGTTGATAGACAATATTTATTTAAAAATTTCAGCAAACAAATTTGTTATCTTAAAGCAAACTAAAATTATTAGGTGTGTTTTCTAAATTGTTTAATTAAGTGGTTATGTAGTTAAAACCCTGAAAACCCTTTAGATTAAATATTATTTTCTAAATTAAAATACTAAATTTTTGAATTTTTATTTTAAAAACATCGAAAATAAAATTATTTTTTAAGACTAGTTGAAATGTTAGTTTGATGAAATTTCCATTTTGATTGTGTTGTATCACAGGTTCAGAACTTCAGAACTTTTGCTTTAGGAAATCCATTTTGATTTTTAAAAAGTGTAATGTTTTTTTAAATAAAAGTTTTAAGTCAAACTTTCTCGATTTCAAAATAGTATTTTTTTAGCCTTCAACGATTCGAATTTTGATCCAAAGAATGTTTTTTTCAGCAAGTTTTCTAATTATACTCAAGATAAAAACTAGAAACCGAGAATCAAACAAACAATTTGGCACAAAATAAATGAGGAAAAGAGATACGACAAAAGAGAAAAAATACTTTATGAATTCAATAATCAGACAAAATTTGGTTATGTGAAATTCAGAACTAGATGATAAAAAGAACAAAAAAATATTAAAAAATTGAATAACTTTTTTTCTGAAAGCTTAAAATTACTTCTGTGAATACATCATAGTGCAAAATTAAAAGTTGCATCAAATATGAAGGTCTGCTAAATTTGCAGAGTTTAGCAGAAATTAATTTTTTTATTTTTAATTTAATTTTATTTAAATATAATTTGAGGTGGAACCTCAGGCTGTTTGGAATGGATCTTAGTCCTTCCTTTCAACTTCTTGCTTGAAATAACATCATTGTAAAAAAAATTAAATTAATGTTAAAATAAAAAAAGATTTTAATACTCGTCTTAGTTATACAAAAGTAAAAAAAAAAATTTGGCATAAAATTTAAAAAGAACTATAAATAATTTAAAATTAAATTTTTTTTAATTAGGTCGAAAAGAGTTTCGAATCAAAAGTTATTCAATTGTTTTACACTTTGTTCTATTCTTTTGTACTGAACTTCAAAAACCCAGAATTCATTTTCAGTATGAACAAATGTTAAAGAGCAAAGGAAACCTAATGATGTGGAATTTTTTGATGTGCAATTATGTATGGAAATTTTTAGAAAATGAAAAATGTTAGAAAAGTGTCTTCACCCTTAAACTAAATGTTAAAATAAGGTAGAAAAAAATTTAAATTTTCTAAAGTATCTTTGTGAATAGTAAATATATTGCTTGATCTTTTACCATAATTTTTCAAGTTTAATTTATTTTTTTTATTTTAATGGTTCGGATTTAAGATTTGAGCGTTATGTCAGGAATGGTTTGGAAAAAAGTGAAGATATGGTAGGACAATTGGTAAAAGAGTATAATTCAGTTTTTCAATCCCGCTGTTTCAATTTTCCAACTGCTCTTTGCAATTGTAGAAAACTCTTTAAAGATTATTTCATGGCGTAGTATTAATCTTCAATCACCCAACTCTTGTATTCTTTTTTTTCTCTTTCTTTCCTTCAACTCAAAGACAAAAAATTTAACTTTTCCTTTATTTGCCAAAATTATATTTTTTATTTTTGAATTTAATTTTTTCTGAAGGAGCATTGGCTCCAAAAGAATTCTTCACAAATAAAAATAAATAAAAATTTTTTCAATTTTTCAAATTATTTCTGAACAAATTTTTTTTGTTAAAAATATATTTTAAGTTTTTAGTTTTTGAATAAAAAAAAATTTTAATTAAATCTGGCTTAAACCGTAGAAATTACATAAATGTACCTTTGCAAGACTTAAATTCAAGATAAATGTAAGTTTTTTCTGACATTTCTAGCTAACAGTGTAGATTGTTATTAAGTGTCATCCTAAATTATTGAATTTAAAAAATAATTTAATTAATCTTATATTTTTATGTATATATTTGTATGGTACTAAAATTATTAAGATATTAAGTTCATAAAACCAGCTATTTTTTAAAACTTCATGTGTCGACATTATCATTGATTGATAGTGATAAAATGTAAATGACGTTTCAAACAATTTGAAAATTGTGGTGCCAAACCTTGATTAAAAATTACTATAAAAATTATTTTATAAAATAAAAATTTTTTTCTTAGTCTTATATAATGAGTTCTTATTCAAATATAAGCAATTTCTTACATAAGTTTAAAAAAATATTGACAGTGACAATAAAAATGACAATAATCAAACACACATGTGCAACGGAAGACAGAATAACAATTTTTGTGATAAGAAACTAAAGCCTGCTTTGTTGTTTAAAAATATACCATAAAAAAGAATCAAAGAGCAAATATAATCTAATAATTTCCATCGTAGAGTATAAAAAAAACTTGAAATTTTAATCTAACTGTTTTATTAGAAAAATAATTATATTTGCTCCTTCATCTTTTTTGTAGTAAATTTTAACTCAGATTAAGAAAAAGAATATTTTAGCCGAAATTGAATCCTTATCTTTGACCATCAGAAGATGCTAAATATAAAATTAAAGAACTTGGCATAAGAGCTAAAAATAAATTACGTCAAACAAAAATTCTCAAATAAAATATCGAAACTACTTGGTCAAAGAAAGTTATTTTCTTTAATTTTCAATTACTTGTAATTAATAAATAATTATTTTTTTTTAATAAATTATTTAATTATCACGTAATTTTATTGTTTTTATTTGATTATTGTTTTTTTTATTAAATTTTTCTGCTATTAATTTTTTTTTTAACTGCTAGGAAAAAAAATTATTACTGATAGCTAAATTTTTTTTGCTTCTTAAAAAATTAAATAATGAATTACTTAATTAATTAACTTGAAAAATGATATATAAACAAAAAATTGATAACTTCAGAACATTTATTATTAAAATTAAAACTTAAATTCATACAAAAATGGCTAACTCAACTAGTATTGAATTTACACTTATAGTTAATGACCCTGTTCAAGTAGCAAATAATGATACATTGAATGATGCTGAAGAAATTGATTTGAACCAACCCAGAAAAAACGTGGCAAAAATAAACAATATTTCGAGTTTTTCATTTTTAAAAGATTTTGAAACAGCTGATAAAATATGCAGAGGTATTTTCGATGAGCAGAAATGGAGAAAAGGGAATTTAGATAATCAAGAAAAAAGGCGATTTTCATGTTATCCCAGTCAATTAAAATTTGATGTTGCATCAATGAAAAAAAAAAAAAATCATCGAGTTATCATCGATGAGGAGTGAGCGGATTCATTATATTACATCGATGAAAAATATAAATTTCATCGGTTTTTCTTATATATTTCAATAATTTTTTTTTCATCGAGTTAAAATAAATTTAAAAGTAATTTATCAATTGTTATTTCTTTATTTTAATTTAATTTATACCGTAAACTCGTGTTCACGACTTTAACTTTTACTCTAACAAAATAATTGTCTTTGCTTTCAAAAAAAAATGAAAAAATTGACTTTTTTTCTATTTTTTAATTAACTCTACAATTTTTAAAATTTTCATTTTTAAAAAAAAAAAAAGGTGGGATTTGGGCTTTACTCTTAGAGTCGTGAACACGAGTTTACGGTAAAATTTTTTTGAAAAAAATAATAAAATACTCAAGCCTGTTTGAAAAAATTCAAAATTAACTATTAAAAAAATTCTCATAAAAAACAAAAAATTAATTTAATTATACTTTGGAAAAATATACAATTTTCATTTAAATTAAGAAAAAATTTTTTATAAATTAAGAAAAAATTTTTTATAAATTTTAAAAAAAATTTTTAACTAATATTATAAACAAAAACTGTTAAAAAACTGTGGTTTATGGTTTCTCATCATTTAACAATAATTTTAAAGTTCTCTTTGCCGTATTGTACTACTTATTAAAGTCGGCATTGCTAGTCGTGGGATTTTGCTTTTTTGACCACGGTTAACTTGAGTTGTTGAATTTGTCTCAACTAAACCAGAGCTTGTCGTTGACTTCAATAGTCCAAGTATTCGATAGATGATTAGGTCCATAACTCATTTTTTCCGAAATCTATTTCTTTATTAATTTAGGCTAATCTTTAAAAAAAAATCATTAATTAATTAAATTAGTTAATTGAGCAAAGTCTAATTTGTCAGAAAAAAGATGATTATTTTTTTAATGATGATGATATTTCGGCCAGGCTTGTTTTTAAGTCACAAGTTTAAGCCAAAGTCACTAAAGCCAATTTTTTACTTGATTTAAAAAATCTTGAATTTTTGATCGACGGGAAGGGAAAAATAAATAAAATTTCTAGAATTGCTATTGCAAATTAAAATAAGATTAACTTGAAAAAAATTTAAAGTCAGTGACTTTAGCTTGGCTTAAGATTTTTGAATAATTCTGATTAACGAATCTTAACAGAAATTGAGTATGCTTAACATATAATCGATGAATGACTCAATTAAAATTTACTACTTGCATGTTCAATAGAAATAAGCTACAATACTAGTCAAGAAATATTAATGACTGAGTTTTTAAAGCATATATGCTTTCTAAATTTTACTCAAACATAGATTCAAAGTTCATACAAGGTTCAAAAAGTGACTCCTCCCATTTTTTAAATATTTTGTTAGTATTTAACAAAAATATGACTTCTGATTGAGGATTTAATCGCTAATTCCTCGATGAAACATTATTTTAGTTGTGACTGGGATTCACAAGGTAATTAAGGTAATTGTCCAGTTCAAATGTATTTGTTATTGCACCAATATTCACAAAAATGCACTCTGCATATGTCAACAGATAAACATAATCATGCAAGTAAATGTGAATTACAATTTGATGATCAACGTTTAAATCCTAATTTTAGGGATGAGATACTAAGAATTTATGAAAATGAAACTAAGTCAACTGCTCTTATTCTTGATAAACTAGACGATGAGGATGTGGTCGCTTCTGTCAAAATTTTGGTCAAAATTATCAAGCTGATGCACAAAAATCTTCAAATGGTTCAAAACGTCGTGGCACACCTCGTGGTTCTACAACTAAAAAAAGAAATACAGAAAATCAAAAAGAGAGCGAAAAAACTAAAATTGATATTTCCATATTAAATTTTTATATTTTTTGTCGGTACTAAGCTTAATTAGTATAAAAATAAGCTATAAAAATAGTTATTAATTTTTTTATACTTTTATTTTTGCTATCAAAAGAAAAAAACTTTGCAATCATGAACATAATTTTAATAGCAGGTAAAAGAAAATTGTTAGCAGAAGAAAATAATTACTATCATTATATTAGTTAGCATAAAAATTTGCTAGCAGAAGAAATAACGTCCCACCCAAATGTTTAAGATTTTAAACAATATGGAAAAAGTTAATTTTGCCAACGGGATCAATTATAGCCTAAACAAAATGCCTTATACCAGAAGATACGACTTTGGTGGAAAAAAGAGCCACTGAGCTACTCCTCAGATTTATCCACGCGAAGAGAAAGCAAGACATAATAGCACAAGAGGTAGGCGAATATTTGAAAAGTCAGAGAAGCACAACAGCCAACCGTTTTCTAACTCTAAGATAAATGTAAGTTATATCTGACACATGTAGCTCAAATTAGCACAGTTGTTTTTTTTGTGGGGGTAATATCATTAACAAAAAATGAATGCTTTTTTTTCAATCTAAATTCGAAGATTGTCAAAAAAATTATTAAAATAAAGACTATAATTTATTCGAGATAAAAAAAAATATTTTACAAAACTAAAATATTTCGATGAAAAAAAATGATTTTTCAATAATTCACTTTTGGCCTGCATGTTCACTTAACTGATGTGTACAACCACAACAACAAAAAAAAGAAGCAAATCTTGATTAAATATTCAAAAATTAGTATAAAATTTCGATTGAAAATTTCCAAGTTTTAGTTATGAGAATTTTCTGAGCTAATTTCTGAGCTAATTGGAGAAAATAGTTGCTAAGCTGACGCAAAGTGACGCTTAGATAATAAAAAAAACTTTATACCTTAAATAATCTGAAAGCGTCATTGACACTTGAGAAAGCAAAACTTTCTGGTCCTGTGGCATAAATTAGAACGCGTTTTGTGCCCAGCAAATCTAAATACTTTAAATGAATAGCTAACAAATAACAAAACCAAGTTGGCAAAACAAGCATGTAGTAGCAAAGCATGCTTTGAATCCTAAAATCAGTCCAATCAACGGGCCCATTCATGCCATTAGCATAAAATATTTGCCAGCTCCTAGCTTTGCACGCTCATGTACTCGCATGTCTAACTACTGCACATCACATTACCATCCATGATGCTAACGCTTGCGGCTTCGAGAGAGAGCGGAGCGGAGTGGAGTGCACGCTAGTTGTTGTACATGCTAACTGCAGCCAAACAACACTCTGAACGCCAAACCATATAAAAGAAAAAGAATTTTCACTCTATTTTTTGAATAATAAAATTTCAGCAAGCTTTCTTAATTTCATTTTGTGCTTTGTTTTGTTTTAGATGAGCGCTTCAGCCGACAAAAAACCGAAGCTAGGCTTCGTCGAAAACTTCTTGCTCAGCGGTGCCGCTGCCGTCATCTCGAAGACGGCCGCTGCGCCCATCGAAAGAGTCAAGCTGCTGGTGCAAAATCAAGCCGAGATGTTGAAACAGGGCAAGATCAGCGAGCCGTACAAAGGCGTCATTGACTGCACCACCAAAACGTTCAGATCCGAAGGCTTTTACTCGTTCTGGAGAGGCAACTTGGCCAACTGCATCCGTTACTTTCCAACCCAGGCGTTGAACTTTGCCTTCAAGGACAAAATCAAGGCCACATTCAAGGCTAGCAAGAGCGACCCGTACATGGTCACTTTCGGCAAGAACATCGCTTCAGGTGGTGTCGCTGGCGCCCTCTCCTTGTGCTTCGTGTACTCGCTGGACTACGCCAGAACCCGACTGGCCAACGACACCAAGTCGGCCAAGAAGGGCGGCGAGCGCCAATTCAACGGCCTCGTCGACGTCTACCGAAAGACCATGGCCACGGACGGCGTCGCCGGCTTGTACAGAGGCTTCGTCATCTCGTGCGTCGGCATCATCATCTACCGAGGCTGCTACTTCGGCTTCTACGACACACTCAGACCCGTGCTGCTGGGCAAGGACGCCAGCTTCTTGGCCTCGTTCGCCTTGGGCTACGCGGTCACAGTCGCCTCCGGCCTGGTCTCCTACCCGGTCGACACCATCAGAAGACGCATGATGATGACCTCGGGCCAAGCCGAGAAGTACAACGGCTCGTGGGACTGCTTCGTCAAGATCATGAAGAAGGAGGGATTCATGTCGCTGATGAAAGGCGCTGGAGCCAACATTCTCAGAGGCATTGCTGGCGCTGGTGTCCTATCAGGCTTCGACAAGCTCGTCCAATTGTACCTTGGTGTCAAAGTGGAGAGCTCAGGCGGCTAATTTGCGTCCAATTTTTAGACCAAAAATTTTTTGCCTAATCATAACGTAATGAATATTTTTAGCTAATTAAAATAAAAAAACAAAACACAAATTTATAAATTAAAATTTAATTTTTTTTTGATCATTTTTTTCAAAATTATTTGTATCAACAGCATCCACAACTGTGGATATTTATTATTTATTGATCTTGGTAGTTAGCAGAAGACAACAATAAAAAGAATAGGAAAATACTCGTCTAATTGTTTTAGATTGATTTGGGTTTATTTATAAAGCGTTTTAGGCATTAATTATATTTTTTCTAACGCTCTCTCTCTCTTTTGGTGACTTTGTTTTTTCTTTGAATAAAAGTGTCATTTAAATTTTCTTTTATTTTTTGAGTATTTGTTTGCTTGATATGATCTGATCCAGGGCAACAACAAAAAATTATAGGAGAAGATTTCTTAGGTATCATTGTGATATTGGCACTTTTCCAAGCTTTAGGAACTGTACCTACTTTGAGACTAAGGTTGAAAAGATCTATTATCTCATTTAATGAATTTATAGGTAGATTTTTTAACATTAGATTGTGGATAAGGTCAGGTCCGCAAGCTGCTTCTCCCTTTAGCTTTTTTAATGCCAATATCATTTCATTAAGGCTAATCGGTTCGTTAAATTTTGGCTGACTATTGCTCTTAAAATATTTTAAATTGGAGGGAGTTATTTCTGAATCTTTTTCAGTGTTTTCAAGGTCAGTATTAAGGCTAAATGTTGTAGATAATATTTCTCCAAATAACTTTCCTTTTTCCTCATCAGTATTAAAATCTTGATTGTTTACTAAAAACAAATCAAGGATTTCAAAATATTCTCTATTAAAGATATTAAAAGTAGGGGTAGTGTCATTAATTACTTATTGAATTAGATTTTTCCTCTAATTCATTAATTATCCTTTCCAAAAAAATTCCATTTTGATTTTCTCCAAGACAACCTATTTGTTTTGTCTGAGCGTTAAGTGGCGTTATCCAATCTTTGGAATATAGGACGCTTTGAGTGGTAATTTAGTCGAATAAAATTTTGAATACCATTTGGTTAAATTTTTGGGTTTGAATTATAAAATGTTGAACTAACATTGAAAAAGTGACATGTAGATATTTTTTTCAGTTTCAAAAAAAATAATAATTTTAGGTTAATACTGCAAGCATTTTCATATTTGAAATTAAACTCCTTAGTGAAATAGAATGAGTTAAATTTTTATTTTGAAATTTGAAAAAAAACTCAAAATTCTTTTTCGATTTTTGAATAATTCATTTTTTTATTTTTACCGAGCAAATGCTCCTTTAAAAACCAAAGAAAAAAACTATAACCAAAGTTAGATAATATAAAATAAAGGAAAAAATGAATAAAAAAAAAGAAAAAAAAGCTTTTATTTAAATGATCAGTATTTTAAATATTTTGATCAGTAAAATTTATTTGATTGTATTTCTGAATCGAGCTTAAGCTACTTCAGATTTTAAAAAAACAAAAATAAAATAAAAATCAAAACAAAGTTAAATAGAATAGAATAAAATTAAAAATAATATAAGTTAAAAAAAATTTTTAAATCATTCAAACATTACCAATTTTGCAAATTAAAATTTTCAATTTTCAAAAAAAAATATTATAACGGCATCAAGTATTCCAGACTATGTGTCGGATGATGAAGTTGCGATGGAAGTTGAAGCAGATTGTCTAACTCAACGTAGAGCAAAACGAAACTGCATGTGGATCGAAAAGAGAAAAGTACCCAAACAAAGAAGCATCATTTACAAAAATAAACGAAGAAAGAATGTGGAGCTACCATTATGAAAATAATATTCAAGATGGAAAAAAGATTTATTATAGATGTAATATAGCTTTTGAGAGGTGCGCAGTGTCCAGCTGGAGTTTACATTTTGTTCAGTCGCAGTGACGATGTTATTGTTTTCCGAAGCGAGAATGAACATGATCACAGCAATTTACAAGAATCTAACCGGTTATCTGCTGAAATCAAAATTGAAATTAAAAATTATTTTGATTTAAGAATGAAGCCAAAAAAAATTTTGAAAAAATTAAGAGAAATAGGTTTTCCAATTAAGGAAAAAACAAATTTCAAATTACTTAATTCAATTGCGGCAAAAAAATTTGGTCCAACAAGAATAAGCTTAGGGAATTCAACCACTGCATAGCAAAAAGTGAACACACAGGTTTTGTGGTAAATCATTTTGTAAATTATGGAGATGACGAAGATTTCAACTAAACGACTCCTTCGAAACGCTTTTATTTTATCTAACTGTTTGTTTTTTTTATTCAATATTACATTTAATTACAAATTAATAGATTTTACTTTTAATATTTAAATTTTACCTAACATTTTATATTAAATACTGGTCGAAAGAGTAAAATACTGATCAAAATATTTATTATACTAATCAATTAATATATAGTCAAAAAAAAGATATAATAATTCATTTATTTCAAAATCAAATAATTATTACATTTGGTTTTATATTCAAAATTTTTCTTTTTTCAAATTTTAATTTACTTATTCAAATATTGGTTCGAATATGCATAATCGATTTCATCACTATTCCTATAATATCATCATTAGTATTTATTAATTCAAGCCTCATTGGCGAAATAGTAAATTCTAGAGAATATAATAAATGAAATAAAATTTTATAAAAAAGAGTAAAAATATCATTTAACGTATTTGCTCGATTTTTACGTCATAAAGTCGAAATGGCCCAAAAAAGTCATTTTTTAAATTTTAGAAAACCTTACCGATCAAGTTTTTATTAGAAATTTTTTACATGAGAAAAAAAATAGAAATTTTAACAAAAACTTTGAATTAAGTTTTCCTGATTTAAATGATAATTTTTAAAAATTGACGCAATGCCCGCAATTAATAATTTTATTATTAAAATTGACCCTAGTTTTGTCCTTTTATCTACCCTTGCGTATATAAGCGGAGGTTCGGATTAGTTAATATTTGTGTGGCTTCAGGCGTTCCATTCAAACAAAGGATCAGATCCAACCAAAATCAAAAAATGGCTGCAATCTTTATTGACATTGAGAAGGACTTTGATAAAGTCTGGCACCAAGTATCCTCTATAAACTTGACAAGCTCAATATTTTGGACTATCTTGGTAAGTGGTAATCTCCGCTAAATTACAGAGAAATAAAGACAAATTTAACAAATATATGCGCAAATGACGACCCAGTGTCAGCACTTCCAAAACTGCTTGTATTTTATTTGAAACGCTTGATAAAAATCAAGAAACATCAGCCATGAGCTTAATTTAAATTATAATGACAAGAAAATTATTCACTTGATCCCGGATCAATCTTCTAAAATCTTTGGCTTAACTTTGAATATTGTTTGCATGGATGAAGAAAGTTTAGATGAAGTTAAGTAGATGCTCCATTAACTACTGGTTTAAACTACTGGTTTATTTGCAAAATTCGGGCATTAGTCTCTTTATTAATATATTAATTTCAAGCAAGTTTTTTTGTTTATTTTTTATTAAGAAATCTTTTTATTTTTTTAATAAAAAAACGCGTCATGACCAAATTTTTGGTTTTTGTTATTTTTCCAATTTTAGTTTAAAACTTTGAAATTTTTTATATTTACGCAATTTCCGCTAAATAATTTCCATTATTTAAAATTTGTACCCTGAAATGCGGAATTCCCGTATTTTAGTAAATAATTTTGCGGATTTTTGTTGAATTTTTTTATTAAAAATTCCAAAAATTTATCTTATACATTTTAGATTTAAATAAGCCACTCGGAATGCAAACTTGCCCTCAACAGTTAGACTAAAGCTAACCGTGAACGTTCATCAATGATTGACGGCCGAGTTTCCATTGCTGAAAACAACCATCAATATCGGTTTCGCGCTCAGACAAGTCCGCTCTCACTCATCATCGTGGGTTAAAGCGTTCGGCAATGGTTAGACATTGCTCGGGCGATACATACTATAGAAATGATCCCTAAAAGTATGATCTTAAAGAACCATAAGCTCAAAAACTTTTATTTATTCAAAATATCAAATTCTTAAATTAGAGTATTTTTGCTCAACTTTTCAATTTTGCATAAAATTAAAATATTTTATTTTTTTCATTTAAAAAAAAACTCAAAAGCGATATCTTTTCAAAACTTTGGTATTATTTTTCAAATAAAATTTATAATTTTAATTTAAATTTGTCCTTTTTTCTTATTTTTGAGTTATTTTATCATTTATTAAAAAAAAATTATCTAACAGTTGTTCATTTAGCAAAAAAAAATATTTCAAAAAATTTTTTAAATTTCTATCATAAAACTTCTATCTAATGAATGTCACTGAAACAAAATTTTCAATTTTTATTAATTTTATTCATCAATTTAAAAAAATATTAGAATTAAATGTGAAATTTCTTTTTAAAATATGATCGTTTTTTTAATATAGATTTCATTTATTTATTATTTAAAAAAATTCAGCCTTAAAAAATATTAAATGATACCAATTATGATTTATATTTATAGAAAAATTAATATTGACTTCATCTAACATCATAAATATAATTATTTGCTATCTATTATTAACCAGAATTTCTCAATTTATTATTTTCGTTCTTATATTTTTTCTCTTCTTTCATATTTATTTTAAGAGCAAATATATAATATTCATGATATTTGTCATCTCGACATAAATCAAAAGCCAAACACATTATTTTAATAAACTTGTTCTTTAACAACTATTTTTTTGTTAATGATGTACACAATGAATTGGGTCTTAAAACTATGGGTAATGGTAAGACCTAACTTTAATCCTAGCAAATTATCCCGTAGGTATGGTGTTTCAACTCAATTGTTTTCAATTTCATTTTTACACCTTGACTTATTAAGTATATTAAAAACAAACCCTTTAATTATCAATATATAATTTTAACTGTTACCACATTCTGCTTTTTTTAAATTTATCATAGTCTCATAGAACGAAAATTTTAATAAATAAAAAGCTTATTAGATTATGCTATGTAATTTTTTTTATTCCATGCTAATAATTGCTTTCCATAATTACTAAACTGTTAAATTTATCCATTTACAAAAAAAATTTTAAAAATTTTATTTAACTTCTTAACTCAAGCATTTTACTCCAGAACCCGATGGGTAAGTTTGCAAGGTTTTACACAATTATCAAAGAAATTTACAATTTAAAATGCAGTTAAATATTTTTTATTGTTTTTTTGATAGATTTTTAAAAAAAATTTAAAAGTTAGTTATATAAATTAAAAACCATTATTTTCAGAATTTTTATAGCTTAGGATTAGTAATAATATTAAAGTTTATTAAAATAAAAAAAAAATTAATTTTTTTAATTAATTTATTTAAATTAAATATAATTTAGTATTTAATATTTTTTTTTAAATGAAAAAAATCGAAATAATAAAAAATTAATTTTCCTAATATTTATATTTTTGATTCTTGGTGCTGCGCCAAATGCAAAGTAAAAACAAATCTTTTTTTAGTCTTAAACTCAAGTCTAGATGACGCATTAACTTAAGAAATTCAGAGTTTGATGCGGCCCTAAACCCGTGATATTACTATTAGGCCATGCGATTTATTTTGGTTTCTGGTCCAAAAGCGTATCTTAATTTGTGGTGCAGCATAATCGAACGAGGGAATACAGTAGTTAGTTAGCTCACTTTTTTAACACTTGGATTTTTTTAATAAAAAAAAAAGATTTTGATTTGAATTTTCTTTCAAGTTTTTTACCTAAATAAACTACAATGTTATTCTATTTTTATTTTTATTTATTTGTTTTCTGTACCGAGCTAGAGCTCCTTCAGAATAAATCATAAAAAAAATAAAAATAAAGTTAATAAGCTAAAAAAAATTTAAAGAAAGTTAAAAATACATATATTGAAAAAGGTTGTTACATGTGACACATGTTAACATAGTTGAGGCTTCAGGAAAAAAAGAGGAAAAAGTAAGGTAGCAATTACACAACGGAGTTGGCTATTCAATATATCTAGATTCGAAACCTTCTTTGTATTCCTTCACCAGTCTTACAACCAATGGAATAGAGTGACCCAGTCCTGTCCCAAAATATTCTCCTTTTCCTCTCACTCAACTTTAAAAGCCGACTCGAGACTGTTAGTAATTTTAGTTTATTAAAAGCCTCATGATGCACGATGTTGGAGGGAGTATCATATTTTAACTTAAGGATAGATCTGAATGCTGTATTCTGAATTGCTTGTAGTTTTTTGATATTATTTTCTGAAAATGAATTCAAGCAAGCAAAAGAATAGTCTAAAATTGGTCCGACTAAAGATTTATATAAATTTTCTAGTGCGTCTTGGTAAAGACTCTATCTTTTGTTTGACAATATCTCAATAATATTTAGCCTTTTATTGCAGCGTTCTTTAATTTAGTTCTTTACCAGTATATTAAATTTTAGAATCAAATCTAATACCAAGAAACTTGATTTCTTTTTGGCTCACTATTCTGTTTCCATAAATATTTAAGTTAAGATTATCACTCTCTTTTTTGTACCTAGAGAAGACTACTGAACACGACTTTTCAACTGATATCTTCATTTTCCACTTAAAAAGTCATTGTTCTAGTTCGTTGGTGAATTTATTTATCTTATTTTCTAGGTTCCACTTTTTGTTGTAAATGAAGAATATAACTAGATCATCTGCGAAAAGAAGAGAATATTCATTATTTTTTTTGTTTCTTTTGGGGATGTCGTTAAGATTTACTGTAAATTAATGTTAAAATATTTTAATGTCAAAAAATTAATGTCAGTGAGTTTAATGTTAAATCTTAATTAAGGAATCTAATGTTAAAAATTGAACAAAATTAACTTTTTTAAACAATAAAAAATTTCGAAAAAAGACCGGGAAGCTGCTGTTTTAAGTTTGAAGCGTCAAATAAAAGAAAAAGTTAAAATTCAATTAGCATCCGAATTTTTGGAAAAACATGGCGTTCAACCATTTAATTAATTAATTTTTGTTTTTTTTTTTGTCCTTGCTTAATAAAAATTACAAAAAATACAAATTTTTAATTATCTTTATTGACTATAGCTTTTAACATCAGAAAATTTTAACATTAAAATCCTTATTTCATTTTTGACATTAAATTATTTTGACATTAAAATTTTTGACAATAAATTTTTGACATTAAAATCATTTAACAATAATTTACAATAGACCGTCGTTAATGGGTCTTGCCTGTTCTGTGACCAAGGGGGGTCATGTAACATGTGACCTGATGACCTATGTCAGTTTGGTGACCGGATATTTTAATTCCAAATTTTTAAAGACAAAAATTTTAAATTTCTCTTCTCATGCTAAAATAAGCTAAATAAAAATTATATATTTATTCTATTTCAAATGATATTTTCCAGTTTAAAAGAATTTGAAGAAGAGTATAATTTTTCAAATGGTGATCCTAATGAAGGGGCTATAGTACATTTAATTGATTTGAATAATAAAGACTTAAATGATAAAGATAATGAAGACTCGATTGATGCTGAATCATTATTTAGCAAAAACTGATTCTTGACATTAAAAGATAATTCGAGTGAATTAGATTCTGGAAATGATCAAGATAATATTAACAATGTTTGTTCTGAATTTGAAAGCATCCAAATTAATATTGTAAAAGAAAAACTTTCTCTAATTTCGCAAAATGCCATGAAATGTCTGCTGCTTCAAAAGATTGGCGGTGAAGAGAGCCTTGAGTAAGCATACAAATCCATATTATATTGATGGATCACAAAAATATTTTGGTTTAAAAAAAAAAATTTAATGTGTGACTCAAACTTATGTGACCCGAAAAAAAAATATCGGGTCACCAAACTGATATAAGTCATCAGGTCACATATTAAATGACTCCCTTGGTCACAGAACAGGCAAGACCCTAGTTAATATATATACTAAATAAAAGAAGACTAATTACTCAGCCTTGAGGTACACCTGCAGTTATTTGATATTCTTCGCTCAGGTGGTCATTCACATTTACCTTAAATGTCCTAGAGTCTCTAATCCAGTTGGTCAAGTAATGAGGTGGATTAATTTTAATCAATTTAAAATTTAAACCTTCATGACAAACCCTTTCTAAGGCTTTAAATATTTTAAAACTTATTGTTTTATTTTGTTTAATTTTTTTTTTTTTTTGGGAGCTTTAGCTCGGCAAAGATAAAACAAATAAACAAATTATAAGCATCAGATAGATTCTTTTTTCTAAAAATTCAAAACAATAAAAAATGTTGACCAATTTAAAATTTTTCTTTATATTTTAATTAATGAACGGAATATTTATTAATAAAATTATTTAAAAGAAGCGATTGTAATTAAAAAAAATAAAAAAATAACAAAATTGATGTAATTAATAATCCCGATTTATATTTATTCATTGAAGCCAAATTACACAAATCCGTTCGGCAACACTCAAACTTAATATTGATACCGAAGGTCTCATGTGTTCCGCTTAAGCAATTTGAGGAACAAAATCTATCTATTGAATATCTTCCTTGAGCTGTACTTATAGTTTTCTTTAAATTTTGGAATTTGACTAAAAAAAAGAATTTGCTAGAAATTTTTACTCACCAAACAATATCTACAGTCCGAAATTGTCGATGATTTTCCTTCATAATTGCATCCTTGACAGATATGGCACTTAGTAGCATTCACATGCAAAAAAAAACCTTTAATAAATAATCAAAAATCTTTTTTGAAAATTAGTGACAAACACTTAAAGAAATTTACCAAGAATTAGAATTAAAAGATTATAAAAAATAGTTTTCATTAGCTTCATTTTATTGAAATTAAATTTTTTTAAAATTTTTAGATATAAAAAAAATTGATAAATCGGTGATAAACCGTGATTTATATTAATGATCTGAAAATTTCAAATATATGACTATTTTTTGTTAAAAAAGTATTTAAAGTAAATATTTATGACTCAAAGACCTGAAAATTTGCTAATCAAGTTTAATTTTATATTTTCTAATGTCGTTTTTTAATTTGTCTATAAAGGACTCTAAACACAAATATTTAAAATTTGATTAATAAAAATTCGAAAAAAAATTTGTCAATATAAAATCAAGGGATCATAAAAATTTTGAAAATTTTAGTTTCACTCTTCTCTAAGATTTCTGAATTTGTTAAAAAAATGTATTTTTTTTTCAAATTTTTATGCAAATAAATCAAAATGATATATAAATAAGGAAATAATTAATTAATAATATATAAGGTAGCTTTTGAAATCATTTTAATAATATAATTAATGATTGGATTGGCATAATCCAATTTGTAGATATTATGCGCCTAAAAACACACTTTAATAACTTTAATAAACACACTTTGAATTAATATTTTATAATAAAAGACTTTTAATTTAATTTAGGACTTGAGAAAATTTTTAAATTTAATATTTTTTTCAATCGTTTTTTTTTAATATAATTAATTGATATTTCGTTCATCAATTAAAATAAAACTTTAAATTTTTTTATTGTTTTAATTTTTTAGAAAAATGAATCTTTCTGATGCTTATAAAAGTATTTATTTTAGACTTTCAATAAGTTTATTAAAATAATGTGTTTGGCTTTTGATTTATGTCGAGATGACAAATATCATGAATATTATATATTTGCTCTTAAAATAAATATGAAAGAAGAGAAAAAATATAAGAACGAAAATAATAAATTGAGAAATTCTGGTTAATATTTATTTATTTATTTATTCAATGAACGCCTTGTAGGCGATGTAAAAAAAAAAAAATTTAAAAATAAAAATAAAATTAATAATCGTAAGACAAAAGAATTGAAACATCCGATAATTTTAATTTTAAATGTTAATGTTTACTACTTTATTTTAATTTCAATAATTATTATTCTTCTTTTTACTATTTTTCTTTTCTCTTTTCTCTTCCCTTTTTTTTTTTAGATAAATTTATTCGATACCGGTTTACCGAGTCGATCCAGGAGGCAATCAAAAAATTACATAGCATAATCTAATAAGCTTTTTATTTATTAAAATTTTCGTTCTATGAGACTATGATAAATTTAAAAAAAGCAGAATGTGGTAACAGTTAAAATTATATATTGATAATTAAAGGGTTTGTTTTTAATATACTTAATAAGTCAAGGTGTAAAAATGAAATTGAAAACAATTGAGTTGAAACACCATACCTACGGGATAATTTGCTAGGATTAAAGTTAGGTCTTACCATTACCCATAGTTTTAAGACCCAATTCATTGTGTACATCATTAACAAAAAAATAGTTGTTAAAGAACAAGTTTATTAAAATAATGTGTTTGGCTTTTGATTTATAAATAATAGATAGCAAATAATTATATTTATGATGTTAGATGAAGTCAATATTAATTTTTCTATAAATATAAATCATAATTGGTATCATTTAATATTTTTTAAGGCTGAATTTTTTTAAATAATAAATAAATGAAATCTATATTAAAAAAACGATCATATTTTAAAAAGAAATTTCACATTTAATTCTAATATTTTTTTAAATTGATGAATAAAATTAATAAAAATTGAAAATTTTGTTTCAGTGACATTCATTAGATAGAAGTTTTATGATAGAAATTTAAAAAATTTTTTGAAATATTTTTTTTTTTGCTAAATGAACAACTGTTAGATAATTTTTTTTTTAATAAATGATAAAATAACTCAAAAATAAGAAAAAAAGGACAAATTTAAATTAAAATTATAAATTTTATTTGAAAAATAATACCAAAGTTTTGAAAAGATATCGCTTTTGAGTTTTTTTTTAAATGAAAAAAATAAAATATTTTAATTTTATGCAAAATTGAAAAGTTGAGCAAAAATACTCTAATTTAAGAATTTGATATTTTGAATAAATAAAAGTTTTTGAGCTTATGGTTCTTTAAGATCATACTTTTAGGGATCATTTCTATAGTATGTATCGCCCGAGCAATGTCTAACCATTGCCGAACGCTTTAACCCACGATGATGAGTGAGAGCGGACTTGTCTGAGCGCGAAACCGATATTGATGGTTGTTTTCAGCAATGGAAACTCGGCCGTCAATCATTGATGAACGTTCACGGTTAGCTTTAGTCTAACTGTTGAGGGCAAGTTTGCATTCCGAGTGGCTTATTTAAATCTAAAATGTATAAGATAAATTTTTGGAATTTTTAATAAATAAATTTTAAAAAAAAATCTGCAAAATTATTTACTAAAATACGGGAATTCCGCATTTCAGGGTACAAATTTTAAATAATGGAAATTATTTAGCGGAAATTGCGTAAATATAAAAAATTTCAAAGTTTTAAACTAAAATTGGAAAAATAACAAAAACCAAAAATTTGGTCATGACGCGTTTTTTTATTAAAAAAATAAAAAGATTTCTTAATAAAAAATAAACAAAAAAACTTGCTTGAAATTAATATATTAATAAAGAGACTAAAGCCCGAATTTTGCAAATAAACCAGTAGTTTAAACCAGTAGTTAATGGAGCATCTACTTAAATTCATCTAAACTTTCATCATCCATGCTAACAATATTCAAAGTTGAGCCAAAGATTTTAGAAGATTGATCCGGGATCAAGTGAATAATTTTCTTGTCATTATAATTTAAATTAAGCTCATGGCTGATGTTTCTTGATTTTTATCAAGCGTTTCAAATAAAATACAAGCAGTTTTGGAAGTGGTCGTCATTTGCGCATATATTTGTAAAATTTGTCTTTATTTCTCTGTAATTTAGCGGAGATTACCACTTACCAAGATAGTCCAAAATATTGAGCTTGTCAAGTTTATAGAGGATACTTGGTGCCGGACTTTATCAAAGTCCTTCTCAATGTCAATAAAGATTGCAGCCATTTTTTGATTTTGGTTGGATCTGATCCTTTGTCTGGAATGTCTGGCATATTGTATTAGGAAAAAAATCACCCCCAGAGGGGATCGAACCCTCGACCTATGGATTAGAAGTCCATCGCGCTATCCACTGCGCTATGGGGGCTTACATCATTTCTTCGTTTTATTTAAATTTTTTATAGTAAGCCTAGTTACTTAAACACATGTTAAATACGTATTATACTCATCTAAACAATGATATTCTTTTATTAATACTTATATGAAGCTTAAAAAAGAAATTTAAAACTAAATTCAAAAATTTAAAAATTATTTTTTGATTCAAGTATTATTTGCGACTGCAGTAAATGCCAGACATGTATTTTCCTCAAACAGAGTAGTTCCGCACTGGAATAAGTTTCCAGAAAATGTGGTGAAATCCAAGTCAACCGCTAATTTTAAAATGGCTTTAGATAAGTTCAATGGAATCGGCTGCTACAGCTCTACACGGCCAATTGGCGGTGATGGGCTTAGACAATCTACATGTTAGGTGTCGCAGCAAGAACTACTACTACTACTATTAAAATAAAGAAAATCAGAATTTTTGGGTAGCACATCTTTTTACTATTGAAAAAAGGAGATGACAAAAAATATTTACGGATTATAACACGCTCGGATAAAAATTTAACTAGAACAAAAAAAGAGAATAAATTTTAACTTAAAAAAGAAAATTAAATTTTTTTTTATGTACCCAATTTAAATTTAGTTTTTAACAAAATAATCCTATAAAAATTTTAAATAACTTCTTTCTTTCTTTTTCATTCTAAATTTTAAAATTTATTTTTGAATTTTTTTAAACTTTGGTCTCAACAGTTTCGACTGGACCGCCTAAATAAAATTTTTAAATAAAAAAATCAAGAGATGAAATTTAAATTCATAAAGAGATTCTTGCTGGAGAAAAGTAGACTTTATGTGCTGTACATCAAAGATCAAAGAAGAAAATTTAGCAGATTTAGGCCGTCACTAAACCTTCTTCATTAAATTCTTAAATTTTTAATATTTATAACAAAAATTACCATAAATTTATTAAAACATAATAATTATATTATTCAAATAATAATTTTATTAAACTTACCATTAATTTAAGAAAAAAAAATAATACAATTATATTTATGTTATTTAAAAAAATTAAAAAAAGAAAAAAATTATAGATTTATTTAAATTATTTCTTTTACCCTTTAGAATGCATTTATTTGGACAATAACAAAACTTTTTCTTTTTTAATTTTTCTCCGCAAATTTTACACATGTTAAATTCTGTCTCGCTATCTTCAACAATTCGAGTTCTTTTTGAAGCTGGCTCTGTATCACGCGTATGCCAGCTGATTAGACATATATAGTGAAAAAAAAATATTTTAAGGCTTAGTTATTTTAAATCAATTATCTAAATTATATTTCGAGTTTGATAAAAGTTTGATAATTTTAAAGTTTTAATGAAGATAAGCACTAATTTTCTAGTTTGGATGTTTATATAATATGATGTTACGTATGATTTAGTTGTCCTTTTATTCAATTTATTCAATAATTGGTAAAAAAAAAACTGTTTTTATTAAGATTATTATCGGATTGATAATTTTATGGTAGTTTTTAATAAATTTAAGGGATCAATTCATTCATCGCGGCAGATTTATGTTTCAAAATATATCCCTGTTCCTTGGTCAATCTATTATTGTCTTCATTATTTCTCAATTTTACCTAAATTGATAGATGGTTTATTATTTAGAAAAATTTTTCAAAAAAAAAATCACCCCCAGAGGGGATCGAACCCTCGACCTATGGATTAGAAGTCCATCGCGCTATCCACTGCGCTATGGGGGCTTATATCAAACAATCAAATTCTTGATTTATACATCTAAATAATAAATATTTTATTATTTTAATTAAATAAACAAAAAAATTAATGACAAAATCATAAAAATTCAAATTAATTTTCTTCTTTTTTCTAAATATTTAGATTTATTTTGATAAATTTTTTAAAAAATTGCTATTCTCACTCAATAAATTTCTAATCGATGCAATTTTGTCAATCGGCACTGAATCCGGGCGTTTCTCTTCGATCTTCTCACATTTCTCCACTAAACTGTTAAATCTTTTCAATTTTTTCAAATAGGTATCCAGAGATAGAAGGTCTAATTTTTCTTCCTGGTCTTCGTCTGCACATTTTTCTTCAGGTTTATTCGCCTCACCGATCACTTTGCCACTAACTAACCAATTTAACCATTGATGCAAAAAATTCATATATTTTTCAAAAAAATCATTCGCACCTCTCTCACCCAGGCACAGCTCATGCTCACTGTGATCTGGTAAAAATAGGGAACAAAATGATTTTTGAGTGTCACCACTCAAATAATTGCTCAATGATGCTTCATTCATGTACAATTTAACTCTGTCCACAAAGTTAATGGTGACACAATCATTTCTCATCAGCTTAAAATGTCCCACATCTTTGATAAAAAATTGTTTTTTTATGTTCATATTTATTGATTCAAAATCAATTGACATTAGACTTGAATTTTTCGTTGTAGATTCGGTGCTGAGCATTTGCCGCTGTTTTTCCAGTAAATCATCAATCACTTTAGTTGGTTCGATCTCTTCAATTCTTCGGTTGATGTAACAACTGGTGTAATTTGAAATGCACTTTATAGAATCGATCCGCTTGAGTAAAATGTTTGAATAATTCAGAGTTTTTTGTATGCAGGTCTTGAATTCAGGTATATTTTCAACACATATTTTTATCTCTTCCACATCACCCTTAGATTTTAAAAAATAGGAAAATTTTTTTTTTCTTAGATAAGCTTACAGTGCGTCTATTCAATGAATAGCATGTGTAGTACCTGCCACTGGTAGAGTCGGATATCAAATAGTCTTGACATGCATCCAAGTCAGATTCATCGGAACAGTGTTCTTTGTCTTTAAGGCTTATTCGCTTATTTTTTTTGATCACAGGAGTCAATATTTCAATGGACTTGGTCTTGTAGAAAAGTCTTGAAAAATTTATTTTATATGCTTATATAAAATTTTATGAAGTGCTATGATAAAAGGATTTTTAATTTACGCTAATTTCCGTAATTTGACAAAACTTTACGACAATTAGCGTAATTTACCACATAACGATGAAAAAAGTATCAAAATTTCTTGAAAAATTTAAGTTTTTCTTTAATAAAACTATACAAAACATTTGATTTTTTTTTTTGGTAAATTTTGGTAAAAAGAAAATTATTTTTTATTAAAAAATGTAAAAATTGGTCAAAATGAGTTAAATTTTTTTATTCTGACACAAAAAATTCTGAAATATACCATAAATTTTTTAAGCTTAAATTCAAAATAACCTTTAAAAAAATTAAACATCAATTAATATTGTTTTGATTTTGAAAAGAAAGTTAAGGTATCTGAAGTAAGTCTTGTGTCATTATCTTAAAGTTTTGATCATACTTTTGACACCAAAAAGAAATTTGACAAAAATTTACGAATATTGGCGTACATCATGGCAAAATCTTTTTATCGTAGCATTTACCTAAATTGACCCAAATTTAATAAAATTTTTTATGTAAACTTTTTTATTTATTTCAAAAATTCAGTGTATCTGTATTTTTTTATTCTAACTATTATTTTAATAAAAAAATACAGGTATGATATAGAATACTAGGATTTCAAATGGTAATGCTAAAAAGCTTTGTATGTTGTAGAAAAAAAAGTAAATAAATTAACTACAAAGTAACTTAATTAAATAATATAATTTTGAAATGAAATTCCTGATTTAAATAACAATTTAATGAGTATTAAAATTCAATTATTTAATTAAGTGACACTGGATTTATTGAAGCCCAGATTCAAACTTTTGTTCACATTTCAATTTTTAAAAATACCGTAAACCTTTGCCCTATTTATTTCTAATGGAGTAATCACCATCCGGACCATCCATTTTAAGAATCTTTGAAAAAATTTTAAAATTTAATTTGGCAAATTTTTTTAATGAACTTTTCAATGCAATTTTGACATTTGTTTTAAAAAACAAAAAGATCAATTAAAAAAATCGACTAAAGAAATATAATTATTAAATGGCTGAAGTATCGAATGATGAAAAAAATTTAAAAAATACAATTGGAAATTTTAGAACCAGATAAAAAAAAGAGAAAAATTAATTCAAAGGGACTAAAATAGGCTCTCTAAATCTAAATACCTGATAATTTAAATTTAATACTTTAAAAAAATAATGTATGTGCATATTTAAAGCCAGATTTAAGTGATTCATTGAAAAATTAGCAAATTTATCTATTTTATCAATTTTTGTTTTTAAATTATCTATTTTTTTTTCTAACATTCACAATGCTCAATAATTTCACCATTTTTTAAAAAATTTATTATTAAATAATGTTTACATTTATCAATCAAAAATGTTTCTATTAGAGAATTTAGTTGATTCACTCAAAGCACAATTCAATTCAACTCAATTTAAAAAATTATATTTGTTTAAAGTTAATATTGTGAAAATTATTTTTATGCACTCATTTTAAAAATTTATTAGAAAATAAAATAAAAAAAGAAAATAAAATTTTAAATAAATTAAATTTGTCAAATTTTTTTATAAATTATTTCTATAAAACGAAATATTTTTACGTTTGAAGAGTTAAAGTATTTTTGGGGTTAGTCCATTAAGTGAACAAGTGTTCACCTAATTATTTTTGCCCTGATAGGTGAACATGAAAATTAAATATTTTAGTTAAAAAATTTGGGCGAACATTTTTATAAATAGGTGAACATTTGACAAAAAATTTATTTGAGTTTTCGAATAAAGAATTTTATGTCTTGTGTCTTGTTAAATTAAAAAATTTTTCTTATGACTCTGAGTTTTATGGCCTTTTATACCACGCTCACCTTCAAAAAAGCGTAATTCATATTCTTCAGATTCAAAAAACTTCATTCGTTTTTTTTCTATTAAATTGTTCACCTAATGGACTAGACCCGGATTTTTTAGTGATCTTATATTTTTGATTTTTTTAATCAATTTGTATTGTTTAAAGCATTAATAATCATTAATCATTAATAAATTGTTAAAAAAGTTGAAATTTTTTTCTTCTCTTTTTTGTAATTTGATCTAAATTTTAGAAATTTTCAAAAATCGCCATTTTTATCATTTAACTTTTTTGAAATTTTTTAATATTCTTTCTTGTTCATGCAAATCTAAAAAAATTCTTAATTTTTTCCTAATCAAGTGAAACAAAATGTTTATCAAACAATTAAAAAAAAGATAGCTTACTTGTACCATGTTTGGTTCAAATAAATAACTTTCGGTTCACTTAAAGTCTCTATTTTATCAAAACGATGCAAATGAGTCGATTGACAAGACAGAGTGATGGCTTCGTCGAGCGTAATGCTCACAAATTCGCATTTATCTCCTCGAATTTTGTTTTCAACCAAATCAACCATGATTCCATACACTTTTTCCCATATCTTTGGTACACTTCCAGTGCTAAACTCTTGCTCATTCATCGTATACTTATACAAATGCTTAGAAACATAGGCGGGTTTATTTTTGTTTATCTTCATGATAGTGTTGTTAATGTCACATTTTTGTTCGAATTCGTCATCTACCGATTTCGGTAGTTTCACCGGGTATTTAACCACCACAATTTTTTTATTAAAATGGAGCCTGAACTCGCCATTTTTGCACACTGACTTCCACACATAAAAAAAGCTGTGATAGTCCTTTTCAACGGGGTTTTTAGTCTTCAGACTCATTTCCCTCACATCCCACTTGACTTGGACCAAATTTTCCGATGACATCTAGAAATAAAATCTAGAAAAATTTTCCAAAAAAAAATCCCTTTGTACCCAAAAACCATTGGGAATGCTTTCGGTCAGTATAGGCGAAATAAACGGCCTGCTGTCACAGTATTTATTCCTAAATGCCAGCACATTCTGCAGCTTGGACACAAACATACTCAACGGATAAGCAGTCCGGTACTTGTAACTACTTTGGATTGTGTTGTCACTGCCAAAAACACTGTACAAAAACTCAGATCCGCATGGCGATATGATAATTCGGCTAGTGGTCTCATTTTGGCCAAAGTGGGCCTCACAACTGTTGTCCAAGTAAATGACCATGTACTTGATCTCGTCCATTTTAATTTAAATTCTAGAATAAAATTTTCCCAGTATCTTTTCTATTTTCCATGACAACTGTTTTCAACATCAACTCAGTTGGTCGCATCAAATTTTAATAAATTAAAAAATGTAAATTAAATTTTGAATAATTTTTAATAATTTTGAAAAAAAAAATGAGTGAACATTTGGTTTGCATCGAATGTTTTCGACCAGTTGATTCTATTTTCAAAATTTACTCGGACGGCTTCAAGGACCTGATAGAGTGTGTAAGAGTTTTTTAAAAGTTTATTTAATTTTGTAAAAATTTAATCAATTGGAAGTCCAAGTGTCACAGAGTTGTTGATTTGTATGTGGAATGCGAGCCTTCAGTCATAGTCATAGATCTGATCCTTTTCAAAGAGAAGGCCTATCGTCACATTCTATTCAATCATAAATTCAAGGTTGCTAATTTTGTCTCTTGTGTCAAAAGGTTAATTTTACCATTGATCATTTAGTCCGTAGTTTTGCTCAAGTTTTTGGTAGCGTTTCTGCTCTGTGACGCTTATCTGTTCTGGTTTAACAAAAAAAATCGCCAATATGAAAGCATTAGATCCAATGACCACCTTTTATTCTATGAGTTGGAGTGGAATTTTTACTACATGCTGCTGAGAGCGTTTATAAGTAAATTTTTGAATCAAAAAATTGGTCTTATTTGACTTTGGGATGAAAGATTTTTTGGTTTATTCCTGTCTAATTGTGCTTTTGAGTGTGTTCAGTGAAATGAGATGGAAAAATGTGGCTTTTCAAGTGATTAAGTCCTTGATTTTGAGCAGCTTCGGAAAATTGTTTGTCCTGCCACTGGTAATTTGGAATCCGAATGATGTCTACTTTAATTTAGCTTCTCTTTTTACTTTGGTATCAAATGGCCAAGCTCTTTCAGGTAAAAAGATTGGTAAGAGTTTTTTTTTTAATTTTTGTTTCAAGTTGGTACAAAAATGACTTGGACTAAATCGAAATGGATTGTGACAATGTCTGCTGCTGTTGTGTTCATGTTTGATAGTGTGCTCGAATTGGTTTTGAGAAATGATCTTCGATAGAGACTTTTAAAATTTTATTCATTTAAGCCTCAAAGGAAAAAAATACAAGTTTAGATGAAAAAAAATATTTTTTTTCACAGATTTAATTTAAATTTGTGGCATGTTTTATTCAAAAATTTTTATTTAATGATTGAGAAAAAAAAGGAAAAAAAATCCATTAATAGGAAACAAGTCCATTTTGTTTCCATTATGTTTCCTTTCCATTATTGTCCACAAGTCTTTTTGTCGATGCATTCTTTTTTATCTGTTTAGTGCTCTGTCTTGATAAAATTTGGCCATTCTCTCTTCTCATTTACCTCTGTTCACAAATTTGTTCTTTTCGGCCCTATATAGAATCAATCAAAATAAATTAATTAAAATAGCTTAATTGTTTAATTATTTATTTCACAGTAGCTTAAAATATTTATTTTAAAAAAAATTTTAAGCCTCATAGGCAAGTTGAAAAGGAAACACAAAAATACAAATTACAATTTGACAAAGAAAATTAAAAAAAATCTGATTTAAATCACATTAAGTTTCATAAATAATTAATCCATTTAAAATTTTTATAAAATTTTAAAGTCAGATTACATAAAAGAGGGGTAAAAAGAGAAAAAAATCTAGGCCTCTGTTTTGGCACGTGAACATCTCATTTATAAATTCGATTAAGACTTTTTTTTCATATTCTAGACATACAACACTAATCTTTTGTTCCAATGTTCTCAATTGTCTGCCAAACGAAGTATCATAAACATATCATAAAATTTAATAAATGATTCATATCTTTTTGTTGAAAAATTTTTGTTCAAAATAGATAAGTGACAAAAAAAAAGGTAAAAGTTAATTAATCATATTTTAATACTAAAGATTAGTTTTCATAAAATTCATCAAACTTTGACGATTTTTAGAAAAGCAATTTCAAAGTGTGAAAAGCGAAACTAAGCTATTTTTTAAGCTATTAAAATTTAGCTAATTTAATTAAACTATTTTGAAGAGATGATGTCTTTTCATGGTGTATTTAAATGATTATTAGAATGTGAACTTGAATTATTGCATATAGTGGTGTAAGTCTTTCCGTGATGTCTCAATCAAAAAGAAAAAAATTGAAAGAAGGAGGCTTATAATTAAAGAGAAAAGTATTATTTTCATATTTGGATTGATGCTAAAGAAAAATAAATACAATCTCATTAAAATATAAAAATAAAAAAAGCGTTATTTTTTTAATCTTCTTTTATACTTTTTTATTAAACCGTATTTATTAGATTTTTTTAAATAATATTGAACAGTCAATTTTATCCATTTTTTGCTGTAATGTATTTTTATTTTAGATGGACTAAAATTGACTAAATTTGAGTCTTATTAACCTGAAGATATCGAACAGGCATCAAGATGGGTCGAACACTTCAAGGAAGTTCTCAATCAAAAAATCCGGTTGAGATAATAAGACCTCTGCCTCCTGAAGATGACCTTGACATTAACACTATTGCACCTTCGGAATTGGAAATTTTAGATGCAATCAAAGCCTTGAAAAACAGGAAGGCTGGAGGGCCAGATACGATTATTGATATGATATATATATGATATATATATATATATATTATATCACATATATGACAGATATGATATATTTGGTATTTCATTAATGATGAAAATACCAAAAAGAAATAAAATTATTTTTTTTTAAGACTTGTCTCTTCCTCATCATTCAATCTTACCCATATCGTTCCATTTATCGAAGTTTTGTCAATGTTAGTTTCTTGTTCTTCAGGTTCTTTATTTACTGAGTCTATTCAGTATTAGATTGATTTGATGTTTCCTCTTCTTCTTCAAAATCATTATCATAGTCATCATTATTCTCATTATCATTATCATCAGAGACTTCTGATTAGGTGTCATCCGCATTTCTAAGAAGTTCAAGAGCTTGTAAGGCAGCTTTTCTACGTGACATGGTTCAAAAAATTTTTTAATTATATTTTTTATTAGAATATTAGAATTAAGTAGAATTAGGAATTAAAAGCCATGCCTTTAATTTTTTTACAATATTTTTGGATAGTCCAAGAAACCCCTGTAAACTTTTTTTCCATGAAAATAAAAATATTTTGAAATCAAAATCAATTAATTTTACTATTTTTTTGATTTTAGTTTTGATGGAAAAAAAAATTGACAAAAATGATTAAATTCATTGAGCAATAAGCAAAAGAAGAACCAAAAAGGGTTTTTAATTATAATTTTTTTTTAATTTATTTTCATTTAATTTTTCTGCTTTTTCAGAAAAAAAAATTCTTTTTTAATTTTTTAAATTTTTTGTTATTTTAGTAATTCAAAAAATTTAATTATTTATTGAGCCAGTTCTTCAGATTAAAAATAGGGCTGGTGTGTTTTTTATTTAGATTAACACTAGAAGACTCGAAAAATATTTTAGATTTATTTTTCCAATTAAAAGCTGAATAAAAAAATTAAAATAAAACTTTTAAAACATTGTTTACTAATTTGAACTTTATTTGTTCTATTAGTGAGCAATTTTTTGATTATTTGAATTAAATAATAAATGTTTTTGTCTTAATTTTTCACTAAAAGAGTAAAAGTAAATAAAATAAAAGAAATTTTTAGAATTTTCTGATCTTCTGATGTTGTATGATAATTTAAAAATTTTTAGAATTCAAAAAAAAAAATGTAAATTAAAAAAAAATTGTATTTTTATTTTTTTATTTTTTTTTTATAAGATAAATTATGTTACACTCTTCAAATAGCTGACCATACAAAGATTTTTATTAAAACTCAAGTACAAATTGGCCCAGACCAAACTTTGAACTTCTTTAATTTTTTCCAGAGCCGATACCAAATCGTCCTCAAGCGAAATGGTATTGGCATGCACTTTTAAAAAAAGTGCCAAATAAGAATTAGCTAGTTCAAAATTTTTCCTGGTTGTCATCAAGTAGAGCAAAAATTCCATGAACTTTTCCATTAACTCTACACTTCCACCCATGTCTTCACTCAGCGAACGCACTTCCATATCTATCGCTGACGGACCCATCTTTTTCAACTCTTCCAACAATGCCTCGTCTAAATTAAAAAATAACAAAAAAAAATAATTTTATTCCAAAAAAAACCTACAATCTTGAACATTTTTTGAATTTAATAAATTATTAGCAAAATCACTCAAAAACACATTAAGACTAGTCACTTTTTTATCATTAGCTTGTCTGCTTTCTTTAGCAGTGTTGAACGTAAAGCCTTGTTCATTGGAAATAGTTGGCAAAAAAAATGGCGCCGATTTGGGCACTTTGGGCGCCTCCTTCGGTTTATTTCGTTGCTTTGAGAAAAAAATAGCATTTTTTTAATAAAATTTACTTTTAAAAAATACTTTTATTGTGTCTAAATTGATTAAATTCTTCCACCTGGACTCGGGCAACAGAGACAAAGTGACCAAATCAAGGTCTATCTGCTCGGGAGAAGTGTAAATTTTATAACTATTAACATCATCGTCCTGATCCATGTCCTCTTGGGCATCATGGTCATCAGTGGAGGCGTAATTGGTGCTTGGCATTTTTGTCTTTTCCTCGGGCACATAATCATCCGGCAGTTGTCTGAGAGACACATGGGAGTACAGAGTCTTGTTGGACCATAGAAAAACTGCCAGTTCGTTGACATGGGTGCTGGCCAAGAATTCAGATGAGGGCGATAGGCAAATGCTTGTGGGTGCCGAGTCGAATCTAAAACAATCTATCAGCTTGCCGGATGGAATGTCCCATACTTTAACCAAACAATCCATTGAGGCTGTCAGCAACCACCGCGAGTCCATACTGAAACTCATGTCCGATATCTTGTTCGAATGTCCGGCAAATTTGCGCACAATCTTCTTTACATCACAGTCAATGATCAATACCGAAAAATCATCGGTAGCCACAGCCAGCATTCCGCTCTCTCTGTGAAGCAAAATACTGCTTATATTTTCTTCTATTTGCAGTAAAGATCGACACTGGTCTACATTTGAATTGAGCTTTTTTTTTTCCCTAAATGGCCAGAATTTTATTTCACCACTTTCTGAACAAGTAATTGTAGACAAATTCAAAAAATCAGTAGCTACGCCGCGAACACTTGAATCATGAGCGGTTTGACAACCGTAAGAGCCGCGGAACAAACCGGACTGCATGTTGTACAAGTCAACATGGCCAGATGAATATCCAATCAAGCAAAAATTACCACAATTGGTTATTGTACAACACTTAAAAATTAGAGATAATTTTTTTTACATTTCAAAAAAATAAATTTTCATTTTTTTGGTTAAGTTTTTTTCTCTTACACCAAAAATAATTTAAAAATAAGAACTTAATATTTCTTACAGTAGCCATGACAGATGAAAATAATCTTTCATTATCTTTGAATCTTTGGTGGTCGATTTTGTGCTTGCCCATGCTTGACTTGATCAAGTCCCAAGTGGTAGCCATTCTGAGATTGTCATGGATGCAAATAATGCTGTCCCAATCGCTCTGCTTGGATTCACAGGACGCAAAGTCGACTATGGGCGGCATTTTGTGCTGGTCGAATTTTAGACCGGACTTTTTGGTCTCCATTTTGTTGAAGGACGCGCGGCCAAGTGACTTATTTTTGCTTTCATGTTCGGTAGAAAAGCACAACAAGTTGCTGTCCAGACCAGAGCTGAGAATTTTTTGACCATTTTGGTCGTGGAATCTGATCCTAATGGGTGAAGCAGAGTGACCACTTCGGTGTCTCAAAAGCCTAGCCGATCCATCGCTCATGTCAAATATCCAAACTTTGACAGAATTGTCCGCCGAAGAGCTCACAATCAAAGGCTCGAACTGCAACGACTGAAGACCGTCAACACTTGCGCCATGCGCTTCTCTCAACTGAGCAACCAGTCTTTTTTCCTCCAAGTTCCAAATAGCCATGTGTCCCAGAAAGCTGCCACTGATCATTATTGGATTGCCGTCGGTCCGGAATGTAAGCGACCTAACCGGACCCCACTCTTGCACAAAAGACATTATGGTTTCATCATACTTCAAATTGTGTAAAATAATCCGGCCGTTTTCTAAGCCTATGCCAACCACATCTATTGCCGGAGCCTGGATTTTTAAATAAAAAAAATTATAAAAATTAAAAAAGTGTTTAAATAAAAAAGTTTATTTTTAATAAAATTAGAAAAAAAAATCACTGACCTGTTTGAGTACAATAATTGGCGAATTGAAGCTTTTAAATGAATAAATGAGCTGGGAAGTCTTAATGTTCCATAGTTGCATTGACCCTTGGCTACTGCCAAAAAGGATTTTGTTTAAGTAAGTGATCGGATGAAGCAATGCGGTAATTTTGAATGACTCTTTGGCAAAATTGAGGGTCAAATAGACTTCAGATGTTTCGATGTTCCAAATAATGACCACGTTATTTTCATCCAAAGAGATCAAATGGGCGCCAAATGGCAGAATTGTGACCACATCTGACTCGTGTCCCTCAAAAACTTTAACTATCTAAAAAGCGATTTTAATTTTGATCAAATTTTTTTATTTCCATAACCAACTTTTCTTCCATATTTAAAGGCGTAGATTTTATTTTTGGAAGAAGCGTAGATAAAAGATGCATCAGCGCCCAGACTTGTTATTTCGTGTTCCAGTGAGTCACTTACTCGGACCAGGCCCATGTTCGAGCATTTGTATACATGGAAAGCTTTGCCAACTGATGTAATCACATAGTTTTCTTGGTGATTTTTATTGTAGCGCACTACGCACGGCACATGGTCGCTGTTAACGCCCAAGGCACGATAAGCGGCGAAAATCTTTGAGTTTTGTTCTGGCATCTTTAAACTTTTCAACTTTTAAAAAGTTTTATGAATAAATATTATTTTTTTTGCTAGCATGTGCGATTCGAAAGAAAAATTTAATTTTACATTCACTTTAAAATTTTTTTCACAGTCAAAATTTAGCTTACAAAATATCTTTTTTGCTCAAAAAGATTTTTATTTAAACCTGTAAGAATTCAAACAAAAAATAAACATTTTTCAGACTTTTAAAAATTTTGTCAACAATTTTATTCACACAGACTAGACCCTAAATAAATCATTTTAAAAAATTTAGTTTATAACAACACTCGCCTTAATTTGCGAACAAAATCTTCAAATCTCCATTTCATTAATCAATTTCACAAATAAAATTTTAAATAGAACATTTAGAAGAATGGGAGGTATTTAATCGATCTCTAAAATTTTTCTATATCTTATTTTAGTAAATACCCTTAACTTATATTTATTAATCTGTCTCCTAAATTAAATAAAACAGCAACTAATTTTACTTAAAGTATCTCTTATTTTTATTTATTAAATTATTTGAAAAAAAAGAATTATAAAAAATTTCAAATAATTTCAAATAAAATAATATCTTATAAGTTTTTTCTTAGTCTACCTCTACCTCTCTTTAGTGGAGCTTCTACTTTCTTATTTATTTCACTGCTGGTTGATGCTTGCACTACTTTTCAGCTTCCTTATCAATTGTTTTTTTGTTCTTTTTTGTTGGTATAACTGTTTTTTGTGGAGTTTCTTCCTCTACTTCTCTTATCTTTCACTTTAGATCCTTTATTTAGATCCTTTAACTAGTTTTTAATCCTTTATTAAAACTTGACTGGTAAAATTTAAATCTTTTTCCCAAAAAAATTATTTTTATTTATTTAGAAATTTGTAAAAATTTTAATTTTACAAAAATTGAAAATAACTATTCATTAATAATTTAGACTATCACAATTTTTTTAAGTTAAGCTTAAACTCTGCTTTTTGAAAAGAGCATCACATAATTGCACATTCTGAATCTGAAATAAAAGAATCTGAACATTTAAAATCTAAAATGTGTAAAAAATATGTTTTTTCATTATGATATTTATAAAATTTTTTAATTAAGATTAAAATTAAATTAACAATCAAGATAAATAATTCTTTTAAATCATAAAATTTAATCAATTAATTTAAATGGAATTTTTTAACAAATACAGAATAAAAATTCAAAATTACAAACAATTTTGGTTTTAGAAATAGACAGGAAAAAATTATTTTTGAATTTTTTCTTAAGTTCGATTTACCTTAGAAGACCATGCTAGGGGTATAAACATTTAGCAAAATTTTCATATTCCTAACCCGGGCAGTTTTTTAGACTTTTCAAACAGTTTATATAATTTCTTCTTTTTTTGTTATTTGTTAATCAAATAAACTAAGAAATTTTAATTGATCTTTATTTGCATCAATTCTAGACTATTTTTTTACTGCTTGAATGAATTTTCAGGAAAAAATATCAGAAAATTAAAAATTAAAATCGGCAAGACGCTTGATAATCTTTGAATTCAGTAGTATCACGAATTAGACAAATTTGTTTCTTAATTACAAAAAAAAATTATTTATTAAGCTTTAGCATCTTAATGCTTTTTTTATTTGTCTCTTAATTTTTTAAAATAAAGATTTAGAATAATCAATTGAATTTAATTAGAAAAAGAAAATGTTTTTCTCCCTTTTTAAAAGATTGCTATTTAATTTATAAATAAGAAGAAGATATAAAAAATTCACCCCCAGAGGGGATCGAACCCTCGACCTATGGATTAGAAGTCCATCGCGCTATCCACTGCGCTATGGGGGCTTCACAATGATTATATTCGGCTTATTCAATAAAATTTTTTGTTAATACCAGTCAAAAATAAATTAAGATAATTAGTATTTGTCACATTTTTAAAAAATTTAAATTTAAACTAGCTTTTTTGATGAATCTAAACCCTCGTTCCATTTGCTAGCACATTATAGCTTTCATTTTATTATTTTTTTAAAATTTTTCTGTTTCTCCATTTATGTAGAGTAATCATTCTAGGAAAATTATTTTTAACTATTATTGTCAACTTTAATCTCGGGGCAATATTTCTTTATTAAGTTCTGTTTCGCCAATTAATTATCCATTTTCAAATTATTTTGAATTAGCATCTTTGTTAAAAATTAAAAAATTATCAAGATTTTTGATACTCAAATTTACACATAAAATTTAAAATTTTTTTGACTCCTATGATTTTTATTTTGATTATTTTTTACTTAAAAATTTTTTTAATTAAACTGAACTGAGCCAAATAAATAGTATCGGAAATCCATCAGTCAAAATCAAGGACATATTAAATTTTTTCCGTTCCAAGTAGTTATTGTTGCCGGAAAATGATATTTTTGCAGTGTTTTTTATGGAAGCCAAGCAAGTGTTGGACCTTAAAAAAAATTTTGGACTTTCTTTTTTAATGACTTGGACTTTATTTTGGGACTTTTAAACAACTCTGTTAAAAATGCTAAAATTTTTTATTGGATATTTATTTTATATCTTTTTAAATAATTAATCTTAATCCTTTTTTATTTTTAAAACATAAAAAAGCTTTTTAATAAAAAATGGATTTTTTTCTACATTTAATTAATGGTCAATTAAAAAAAAATTATTTTCAATAAAAAAATTTTTAATTAAAATTCATTTGCAGTGATGTTTCGCCTTTTGATTTTTTCGACATTTTACCTAAAATCTGGTAATTGGTATTTTCTTTGGTTTATTCTCGAAAATTTTGTACCATTTTACGGTAATTGTTGTAAGAAACAAAAAACGGAACACAACTGGAAAAATAATATAAAAACATTATCTGAATCTGAATTATTTTTATTTGATTGACGATGAATTCAATTTAGAATATAATACATCTTTTAATTTAAAATTTTATTTATATTGAGATATAAAAAAATATGTGTTTATTGATTAAAAAATGTGAAATGTATCTATTAGAAAAGCTAGCTATTTGATTTAATTGTCTAAACCTTTTTAAATCAATAAATCTAAGTCTAAAATATATTTGATAAACAACAAAGAATAGATGAATTTTTTGATCAAATAATAATACTCCGAAAACCTGTGCAAAAAAATTTTCTCTTTTGTTTGTTGATGGTCTTTTTTTTATTCATTTAAAAAGTATGGTAAAAGTGGTTCAATTAAAAATTCCCTTTTAAAAAAAAATTCTTTTTTATTTTATCTTTCTAAATTTTGAAAAAACTATTACAAGCGATGGACGATTTTTTAATAATTTCCAAAATTTTCCATCACAAATTTTACTTTATTTAATTTAAAAACCAAATAAAAGCTAAATTAAATGTGACATTCTGATCTACGCATAGTTACGGTCTTTTACTCACGGTCTTTTACTCATTTTTTTATCAAACTTTCTTTCAACACATCACACTCAGCACAAATTATGCATTTATGCTTGAAAAAATTTAGACCTAAAATGCTGGAAAACTAAAAAAATATAAAAGTAATTTTTGAGCTAGATTTTAGATAATGGATTCATTTGATTTCAATTTCGAGAGTGAATCAAGCAAAAATTTTGACTTAATTGAGCAAACATTGAACCATCTCGAGTTCCTAAAATTGATAGATGACGCAAAAATATTCTACACAGGATTTACTTTGGACAGGGCAATCTACAGATACGAAACAGTCTGGATTCCGTTTTGCATCCAAATGGATTCGACAATTGACCTAAATCGGAGTGAAATTTGCCCTCCTCTGGACATCGCTTGGATCTGGCACTGCCACCTGCTTTCTCCAAGCTACGCCGCTGATCTAAAGAGCGCCTTTGGCAAAATAATTGATCATAAGTGCATCAGCACTGAACATATCCCACGAAAGCAAACTTTTACCAAGAAACTATGGAAAAAATTTAGCCCTGTTGATTTTGACTACGAGAACAAAAATTGCGTAGACTCTAAATTTGACAGTTTTCAGCCTAAACTCAGCTTCGATTTCAACGAAGCCAGTTTGAGAGAAAAAAATTTTTTCTACCAAGTTTCTTTGCCACACTTTAGGTGCAGAAAATTTCTCCAAAAAGCTCTAGTAAGGTACAAAAAATTTATTCTACTTAAAAAAAAGTATCCAAGTTCCCAATTGAAAGCTTGCTACGCAGCAAATATTATTTGGCGTAGTCACCAGCTGAATCCGAGCAATTTCCATCTGGACATGAAAAGTCTGTCTTTAAAGACAAACATTTTTTGCGATCTGCTCAACCAGGAAAAAAGAGATTTGACCACTTGCAAATTCTGGAAGCAAGCTTACAATGAAGACTTGCTCGCCTTTGGATGTGTGCACCGCGGAGCTGATCCCACACAACTGGATTTTTACCCTGGCAAAAAAGACATCAACTTCTACATGGAAAAGGTGGCCCACATCGAATTCAAGTTCGAAATCAGCGGAACCTGTGGCCAAAACGAAGACTATTTGTTCGAAGCGTCAATTCTAACCGACCAGGAAGAGAATACTCTCGGAGACATAATTCCAAATAGCAAAGCTTTTTTCTCAAAGACATTTATTCTAAAAGATTATGACCCTAAACCAACTCAAATCAGACTGGCTTTGAAAAGTTGTAAATTGAAAAATTTTTTGTCCAAAAGTTCGCTTGTTAAAATCTTCAAGCTTACTTTTGGGGTCGAGCTGGCCGATTTGCCACAGCTAGGACAAAAATCAATGTCGCTGCCCATCCAGCTAAACGAGGAAAAAAAATTCAATTTAAATCTAAATTTAAATTTAAAAACAATCAGAAGAGAACTAAATTTGGGCCTAAAAAAAAATCCATTTAAATATGTCAAATCTTCAGAACTTGTCCAAGACTTCAGATCACTATTTGGCTTAAAAGAGTTAAGCGATGACTTGGATCAGGTTTTGAGAGCAAATCATTTTATCATAGCTGCTGGAGCCAACAAGAGCATAATTGACGTGGAAGTGGTGCATATTCCTTCGGTGTTTTGGTCAAGTATTAGAGTGTTGAACGAGAATAGGACTGTAGTGACGGCTCATACTATGGAGCCTACACAGCTTCCCAGGCCTGAGTGTGTTGGAAATCCGGACCATGCTCTGGATCCTTGTAATGAGAAAGCAATTTTACTGAGAGATGGTAAGGGCGATTTTGCCATAATCAAGGGAAAATGGGACAACTTGAAAGTAAAAAATTTGCTGGTTAAAATTATTTATTTGAGAGATTCTCGATCGGTCACCAGCCTAGAGATAAGTGAGGATAGTAAAAGTTTTGTTTTAAATGGGAAGTGGGGCGAGTTTTATGGAGCTCATTTGAACATGGGTTTAGTATGGGTGAATTCTAGTGAAATTGATGCGGACAAATTTGAGTGGAGTGTGGAAATTCATTTGGCTGTTGTTTTTAGTATAAGTGTTTTGTATGCTACTACATTGAACAAGGAATGCGTGAACAAAACTAGTAGTGAAGAGACTGAATCTGAGCATAGTGAATTCAGCAGTTATGACGAAAATTTTGATAAAGATTAATTTTTGTTTGAAAATTTAAAAAAATAAAAAGTCCGAAAATGATTACCTGTAAATAGAAAGCATTAATCGAAGCCCCCATAGCGCAGTGGATAGCGCGATGGACTTCTAATCCATAGGTCGAGGGTTCGATCCCCTCTGGGGGTGATTTTTTTATCTGAAAAAATTCTCTGAAATTATTAATTATATTGAAATTATAATTCTGAAATTAAACATTTATCAATTCTGTAATTTATTTGAAAATAAATATTGAATAATATAAAGTCAGGAAATTAAAACTGAAAGAAGTAAGAATAATTTTGTCATAGCTATATCAAATAGCAAAATTAATTAAATCAATAAATTTATATTAAATTATTTTTTATTTATTTTTTTTTGATTTGTTTGAATTTTTAGGATCTCAAATGAAATAATTTTACATTTAAATAAAAACTAATTTGACAAAATACTTTCAGTTAAAATGACAGGTTTTTGTTACAGGGTAATAAATTTTTCAGTAAAATAATGATATAAATTTTGATAAAATATTTTTTGGTTTATTGATTTGATTATTCCATTGATTCTTGAGATAGAAAAAAAATAAAGTTAAAATCTAAAATCTAAAAGCAAATTAAAGATTAATTATTTTTTCTTTCTTTCCTAAACCTATACACACAGCTAATGATATGTTAAATTTACTTTTTGAATTTATTTTTTTTATTTATTTGTTAATCTGTACCGAGCTAATGTTCCTCCAGAAAAAATACAAATAAAAAAAAATAAAAAGAAAAAAAAAGTATAAATAAGTCTAAGTAATCAAAAGAAAATTAAAAACGCTAGGTTCTAGAGGTTCGACATGTTTAAATATTTGATAGTTCAGGAAAAAAAAAGAAATTGTTAGGGAGCAATTCAAAAGATAATTTTGCAAATTATAACTATCTTTTATGTTATAATTATTAAAGTTTTATCCTCAATTTTTTATTTACTAAAAAAAGGAAATATTAATGCTTAATTTTTCATTAATTATTTTTCTGTAGATATTTTTTTTAATTAAAAAAGGTAAAAAAATTAACAAAATTAGACAAAAGTTGTTAATAGAGGATGTTTATTTTTTATTATATAGACAATTAAAATAACAACGGCTAAAATCTAAAAATGTTTTGTTTGGCACCCATTTATAAAAATAATTATAAATAAACCTCATGATAAAATTCTGGAACAAATCTAATCGCTTTTGTGACCAAAATGTCAATTCTGACTCCCAAACGCTGTCCTATTAGTAAAGAGGACAGAATAAAGTCTGTTTTTCTTTGGCAAATGGAAAACCATATGTCGAAATAGGCAATGATCTAAATAGGTCAAAATCATGCATAAAGACTATTGTTGATCAAAATAATCAAACGAATTCTTATGACGATTGTCCAAGATCTGGAAACCTAAGGTTTCTACTATCAAAGATGATTGCCAATTAGTCTGTTTGGTAAAATAAAAATAGAGCTTCGCCAACACATATTTTAGGTCATAACTGGAAAATGGCAGAAAAGCATCAGATTCTCTGGTTAAACGAAGTTTTTTAGAAAGAGAACTCGAATGGCAGTATGCGATTCGAAAACCAAAATTTAAATAATCTCAAAAAAAAGCTAGAAAAAATTTCTGTCGCAATGTAAAATCATGGAACAAGGCTGAATGGAGACAAATAATGTTCAGGGACGAAATGAACTTTGAAGTAGACAATAGAAAAATCGAATTCAAATAAGAAGGATGCCATCAGAGAAGTATAATGAAAACTGCATTATTAAAAGAACAAAGCAAGGAAGTGGTTCTATTGGAATTTGGCGCTGTATGAGCTACAATGGTGTAGGAGTTTTTTTTATATTTGACAGAAGGCTTGATTCTCACAGATATGTTGATATTTTAGGAAACAACTTACTACCATCAATGGATATGTTGAGAGAAGAAGAGGCCTTCATATTTTAGCTAGACAATACCCCTTGTCATCGTGCCAAAATAGTGAAGGGATGATCCCAAGAGCTAAATATTGGAGTCAGACTAAGTAAGAAAGTAAGAATTTTTTTTAAATTTTACTATTTAGACTTTCGTTTCGATGTATTTTATTATTTGATCACAAAATAAAAATTTTTACCACAAAAATTTTCTGCATTTTTTTCTTTTAAAAATGACCGCATTTTTTGGGATCAATTGTTCACAAAATCGTTATGACCCTAACACCCTAATAATAAATTTCTTCGTGTTTATTTTGATATTTTTTCGTGTTTTCGAAAATAATTATGCCATTCATTAACACTCAAATGACCACCGTGTCATTTTTGACATTTTTAAGGTTATTTTGATAAAAAACTCTGGCAATATTTATATTTTTTGATTAATCTAATTAACTTGATATTTGGAAAAAAAATTCAAATTTTTCTGCAAAAAAAAAAAGTTTACTTAAATTACCAGCCGTGTCATTTTTGACACGTCATTCATTTTTTCTACTTGAAGCTTTTTAAAAATTACATAATGTGACATGGTGTGCTTTTTTTGTTTGATTTTTTCTTCTTAAAAATAAAATTGATTGTTAAATTGAAAAATTAAAAATTTCACGACGAGAAGCAGCCCGTAAGGAGTTAGAAGCCCGCAAGGAGTTAGAAAAGTACAAAAACTGTAATGATATTGAATCAGGGGAATCAGATGAAGAGATAAATAATGAAAATGAAAGTGAAGATGAGGAAGAAAATAGTTCAATACCTGTTAGTCCATCAACTCTAAAAACACCATCTCAAAACAAAAAACGTTCTTTGAGTTCCTCAAATACTCCAGTTTCATCAAAAAAAAAGCCAATTTAGTTTCAAGAAAAAATGTCAAGTACGATTATGCAAAGAAAATAAAACAAATATTACCTGTACATTTTGTACAAAGCCAACATGTGGGGTTTGTCTTCATGAGCAGAAGGTCGAAGCTGTTTGTAAAATATGCCGTGATAATGACAAAAAACTATAATTTTTTTTTAATTTTCATTTTTTATAATTAAATTTTATTTTTGTAATTAAATTTTGTTTTGTAATAATTCAAAATGAATTATTACAAAACTAAAAGATTTTTTGATCATCTGACTATTTTGCATTCAAATAATAATTTAAACAAAAAAAATAAATTTTCTTAACAATTTATCAAAAAAAATTGCTATTTTTTAATTTTTCCGCTCTTTTATATTGAAAATTTAAAATCGTGTCAAAAATGACACGGTGGTAATTTAAGGTAAAAAAAAAATTGGTCATTTGAGTGTTAAATGATTATCTACCTTCGAATTAAATTATCTACTGAATGTTCTTTTTATCTAGTAACAAAAATGCATTATCTTTTATTTTTTTTATCTACTTTATTTAATTAAAATCATCTACTAAAAAACTATGTAGGCCTGTATTTTTTTTTTGAAATTCAGCAAAGGGAAAAAAAAAATTCAAGCCTTGGCTAAATCTGGACATTTTATTTAATTTCGAAAATAATCAATTTTGAAGTTTAACAAATTTTTTTAATACATTTTAAGATAAATATTTAAAAATTAAATAAAATTAATTAAATTAGATCACATACAATATAAAAAAATAAATTTTTAAAATTCATTCTTTCTGCATTATTTTTGTTTCCAATTTAAAAAATGAAACATCATTGAATACAAATATGCACATGATAAAAAATCCTTGCAAAGAACCAACAACTATATAGATGTACCATATAAATGAATATTTGTTATTTATAAAAGTGCTAATGATCGCCAAAATCCAGCTAAGTCCAGTGACAACAAAAATCTTGAGAAACAAAATAATCCTATTTTTTTCCGGTCCTTTGGGCTTCATGTCCGTGACTTTGTTAATAAACATGTCTGCACCTGAGATCAACTTTATGCTTATGAGCATCAGTACCACATTTTCAAATATTATAAGGCCAACTGGTACTACAAAAAATATGCACAGATCAAAGCTTGACGAAATGAAACAGCTTCTGTAGCCATAAGATATTCGATTATAGTTTTTTAGGATCATTACCAAAGCTACAATGGCAGGAATCGACCATCCATAAATGCTGTACTTCAGGAAGATGTTTCCCCTAGACGACTCATGAACACTGCTGAAAATTTTGAACAAATCTATTGCCATTATATTTGACCAAATAAAAAAGCTCAGGTAAAAGTAGTGAAGAAAAAAGCCGGACAAAAAACAAGGCAAAGATGGCACCAAGTCTTTGAACATCTCATTTAATGATTTGTAAATGCGATTCTCATTCAAAATTAGGCCACTATCGCTGAGAATTGACGAAATGATGAAACTCACATGAGAAAATATCATCGAAAAACTTAGGCTAATAACTATTTTGCCTGGCAATTTTCTATTAAATTTTTTAATAAAGTAAAAAATTACCAAAAAAATTAGGCTAACAACAGAAATGGACTGGCCGACTATGGTAATGTATTTTTTTATCAAGTCTGTCTCTTCATCAAATTTAATCTTTGTCAAATTTACAAAATTTACATTGTCATACAATTTAGTCACATTCATTTCGATTATCATCTCATTTTGTAGATTTCTCAAATCAAAGAGTATTTGCAGACTCATGTAGTCGACAGGTAAAAACTCTAGCTCAGAACAAATCGAGATCGAGTCAGGCTCGTTGCATCTAAGACAGTATTCATTTTTGTACATTTTTCGGGACACCGAAAACCTGTAAGCGGTGAAATTTGAGCATAGTGAAATTATTTCCGAATAGTTGAAATTTTTGGGGCAAGTGTGGATGTGTTTGAAGCATTTTCTGGGCCAGGGCACACCATTCGGCTTTAACACTGCATAATCATGCCAAGGATTTTTGATTCTATACTCCAAGATTGACTCATTGTAGTTAATTATGGTCTCGAGAGAAAAAATTTTCAGATCATTTATTTTGGCACTTTTTAAGTTACATAGGGCACAGAAGATATTTTTAAAAAATTGTTTCGTCCCATAAGAATACACTGGAATCGACTGGATTAAAGTACCAGGCTCGAGAGCGCATTTGAGCATTATTTTTTTGTTTTGGTAGCTGTCTGGGCATTTGCCAATGGTGTAAATTGTGCCATAATCTCTTAGCTGAGAATTGCACTCGTAGTTTTGCAGTGTAGCTGGCGTTTTGGATGCCACGTCAGAACAACAATCGTCAAAAATATCACATTCGCTGCAAAAGCAGTTTTGGTTGTTGGACAGTGTTTTGTTGGAGCAAAAGTCATCACAGGCAAACAGAATTTTTAAATTAAAAAACAGAAGATAGAAAATTTTCATTTTTGGTTTCAAAAAAGCAGAAAAAAGGAATTTTTAAAGGTCTTTAAAATTGGAAATTTAATAGCTTTAAAATTCTGAGCATGCCTTTGAAAAATTTATTCAAATCTCAATGCACTAATGTATCAATTTTAGATTTTTTTTTCACTGTTAAAATGATAGGTAATATTTTAAGTGGAATAGTCTTGAATTGAATATTTATTGTGCAGGAATCTCGTTGGGATTGAACGGCTATCTCAATATTGGTTTTCATAAAATTAATCATTTTACACACATTAAATTAGTAAAATGTAGACAATGCATTTTATCTTTTCGGAGAAAAAAATTAAACATATAACTGGTGAACACGCTTTCCATGTTTTTGCTTTATGATAAAATCTATTTTATTTAAAATGTTTAAAAAAAGATTTAATCAGAAACTGTTTGCTTTTTTAATCAATAATACATTTCATTACAAATTAATAGATTTTAATTTTAATATTTAAATTCTACCCAGCATTATATGTTAAATATCTATCAAAATAATAAAATTCTGATCTAATTTAAAAAAATACTGATCAAAATATTTAGAATACTTTTATTTTCACGTAAGTTACCTGAAAATAAAAAGAAAATTGTAACACTTAAGATGCGTTTACGTTTTACAAAAAATTTATTTTTATTTTTTCTGATTTTACTTTTAACTCTCATAAACTTTTTTCATATTTTTATTTCTATTTTTTGATTTTATTTTACTTATTTTTTTTTTAATTTTACTTAACTTAATTTTTATTTTTATTCTGAAAGAGCTTAAGCTCGGTACAGTTAACAAATAAAAAAAAAATATTTTCTAAGGTCAATGAAAGGCAGCTTCCGTAGTAAGTCGTCTCCGCAAGCCTGCTTGATGTAGTTTATTATTATTTTTATTATTATTATTATTAATAAGGAGTAACAATTTTTTTTACAGAAATAGACCATCTGGAATACATTTACCTAAGAATGACGATTGACTTTTGATGTTTTTATAATAAATTATATAATTATTGGCTGATGCAAAATAACTGAACAAAATTTGGTTAAATTTAGTCTATGGGAACATTTAGATTTTTTTATGTCTCAAAATTTTGAACACCCGTTATTTGACTCTGTTATTCCTATGAATCACTATTACGTTCTAATAGCTGAATCTTTTTGCTTTTCTAATTTTTATTAAATTTTATTTTCTTCTTATTCTTATGCAAAACTTAAATTAAAATTTTTATTTTACTTCTCCTTAAGAAGGTCGATTTGAATTAAATAAATAAATATCAGTTTTGTCTCCAATTGTAAAAATATTTGAAAAACTTTGATCAAGCTAGATTTGCTTCTTTTTTGAGTCAAACATTATTTTTTTAAAGGGCCATCATGGTTTTAGAACTTGGTATTTCTGTCAAACAGCTGTTCATGAATACCTCAAAGAATTAAATCCTGCTAGAGATAAAAACTTAACAACTGATAAGATTTTGTAATCTAATAGACATAATTGGTAACTTTGATATACAAAACAATACACAAAATAAAAAGTCAAAAAATTAGAAGAAACTGAGAGGGGTATATAATAAAGAAATTAAAAAGAAATATAAATAAAATTATCATGTGGTAAAAACATCATGTGATGTGATAGATTCTTATCTTATTTTTTTTAAATTGTTCCTTTGTGACTGTGATAATGAATCCCTTGGCATGCTTTCTAATTATTTGACAAATAGACCACAAATAGCTCGACTTGGTACTAAAAATTAAAAATCTGCATCTTTTAAATTAAGAGTACCACAATGTCTGTTTTAGTTCCTCTTCCTATTCTTATCTTTGTGAATAACCTATCTTTTTTTAAAAAAATTAATATTGAAATGTTTGCGGATGATAAAACTTTTGATCACTTTTGGCATAAAAAACTTCACTCAAAGTTCTGTTTAAAAATTACCATTTTGAAAGTTAATTGTTTCCAATACTTTTTTTGATTTTTTTACCTAAAAAAAAAGACTGAAATTAGTGTAAAAACCTAGTTTAATATAAAATGCCTAGATCAAACTATTAAATCCATTATCTAATCTCATATAAATTGATTGTGATGCAAACTTCATAAAATATTTTTTAATTAAATCATGATCATCAAAGATAGATGTAATTGAAATTTTTTTTTTAATTATTAAATGAATAAAAAATTAATTTTCTTTTAAATTTTGAATTAAATAAGCCACTCGGAATGCAAACTTGCCCTCAACAGTTAGACTAAAGCTAACCGTGAACGTTCATCAATGATTGACGGCCGAGTTTCCATTGCTGAAAACAACCATCAATATCGGTTTCGCGCTCAGACAAGTCCGCTCTCACTCATCATCGTGGGTTAAAGCGTTCGGCAATGGTTAGACATTGCTCGGGCGATACATACTATAGAAATGATCCCTAAAAGTATGATCTTAAAGAACCATAAGCTCAAAAACTTTTATTTATTCAAAATATCAAATTCTTAAATAAGAGTATTTTTGCTCAACTTCTCAATTTTGCATAAAATTAAAATATTTTATTTTTTTTCATTTAAAAAAAAAACTCAAAAGCGATATCTTCATTTAACTTGAGCTTTCTTTTATTAAATTTAAATTTTTGAATAAATAAAATTTAATTTGCATCGTAAATAATGACACTCCAACATTTCGTAAAAGCTCAAACATCCTTGATTTGGCTCTTTGTTCAAACGACTTAGCAAATTGTATAAATTTTAAAGTTCACACGAACTTTACAGCATCAGATCATTATCCAATTAGCTTCGAAACTCAAACCGAATTAACAAGGACGAAAATAAAGATAATCAATTGGGAATGTTTCAAAGAGAGTATAAAATATATTGAGCAAAATTACTGATCCGATTGAAACAATAGAACAACTTGAACAAAAAATCGATGAATTCACGGAAACAATCAGAAAATCGCTAGAAAATGCAACCACTGAAAAAACAATCCAAAACCAAAAAATAAATTTACCAGGCACTTTATTATATATCATTTGTCTTAAAAAAAAACTTCTTAGAGAATACTCGTAAACCGGAAACACACAAATAAAAATCTTAGCAAACAACCTTGATAACAAAGTCAAGCGAACAGTAACATCGCTAAACAACCACAAATGGAACTCTATTTTCGAAAGCATAACAAACACAAATCCAAGTGAACGGAAATTTTGGCGAGCAATCAATACAAATAACGATACGGAAATAAAATTTTTACCAAATTCCGTTAAATCAAACAATGAAAAAGTAGAATTCCTAGCGGACCACCTTCAAAACGTTTTTTCAAATTCACATTCACATAATAAAAGCTCAAGCAATTTTTTTAAAAACTAAAAGTCAAAAAAATACAATCAACCAATTTGAATGACAGAGTTGATGAGTCAATTGATCAAGCAAAAACAAAAATTTCAACAGGATACGACAAAATAAGTACCAAAACAATTAAGAATCTAAATCAAACCTGTCTTAACAACATTTTAAAAATTTTTAACGCTTCATTTACATTAGAACACGTTCCAAGTATGTGGAAGAATGCTAAGGTCATTATGATACACAAAAAACCACAAGACCCAAATGATCCAGTGTCTTTTAGACCAATTTCATTATTGAGTTGTCTTGGAAAAATACTCGAGAGAATTTTAATCGAGAGACTAACAACTTTGGCTGAACATAGGAAAATATTAATAAACGAACAATCTGGCTTCCGTAGGCATAGAAAAAGCTTTGGACTCAGTTTCACATGCCAATATACTACAAAAACTTCATAAACACAGATGCCCAGTAATGATAGGAAAATGGATCAGATCTTTTCTGGAAGGAAGAACTTTTCAAATAAACGACGTGTTAGACTCAACTAAAAAACCGATCAAATCAGGTATACCCCAAGGTGGCTGCCTAAGTGCCCTATTATTTGCGATCTTCATAAACGACACTAAAAACGAACTTAAAAAATCGGAGTTAAATTCGCGCTCTTTGCTGATGACATCACAGTCTGGTTTAGTGCTAAAAGTTTTAAAAAAATAAACAAATTCTTACAAAAAGCGATCGACAAAATCAAAAAATACTCACAAAGTGGGGTTTGAAACTCAATATTCGCAAAACAAAATACATGTTAATTGCCAACAACTACAATAGACCATCGTATGAGCTTTCGTCAAATTAAACTTAGAAATAAATAATCAAAAAATTGAAAAAGTAAAACAAGCAAAAATTTTAGGTATTAATTTAAATCCCGGTATTAATTTCGAAACTCATTTCACTTAAAGAATCAACAAATGTAATAATAAATTAAACTTGCTTAAAATACTAAGCTCAAAACATTATGGGATCAAATCAAAAACACTAATTACAGTCTATAAGCTAACATTACAATCAATAGTTCAATACAGTATGTTACCATATCATATAACTCGTGAAAAAATTAGAAAAAACCTCAAATTATTCAAAAAAAAGCACTCAAAATTGTTTTTAAAGTCAATCGAAATACAAGTAATAATATACTCCACGCAATCGCTAATATGTCGACAATAGAACAAAGGCTCAAAAAATTAACAACAAACTATCTAACTCGCTCAACCTTATATGATGAAGATGTTGCAAAAAATGGTAAATTCATACAACAACTATACAATTAAACCGAAATCGATACTAAAACATCTCAATTAAACAATTTTTTATTTTTTTTTTATCGTCAACTTTAATTTATGCTTTTAAAGAACTTTTTTTGATTATTTAAAAACTTTATAATTTGTAAATCTTGTAAATTATTTTTGCATAGCGCTTAATTTGCTGATAGGGGAGCGTGCGATCTCCAAGCAGCCGGCCTTAAAGGCTATTTGTAAATAAATAAAATAAATGAACTTTAGTGAAAAAGAATGAGTTTAATTTTTATTTAAAAATCTGAAAAAAATATTGAAAATTCTTTTTTCATTTTAAAATAATTCATTTATTTATTTTTTCCCGAGCAAACGCTCATTCAGACTAGAAACATATGAAAAAATTAAAAATATAGTTAAATAATAAATTTGTTTTCAGGCTTTGTGAACAATTGGTTCACCCAATTTTTTTGTTTAAAATAGAATTAGACGAAAGATTTTTAGATTATGCATAAACTGAATAAAGCTCAAAATTTAATAGAATGCCTTATTCTCGAAACTGATATAAAAATTAGTTAATAGTTTTTTATGTTTTTTTTTTGTAGGAGCTTAAGAAATAGCATTTGCTTTGATCTGGTTGACTTGGTATTACTCTTTCCATAATCCAACATACCTAAATGCACTTTCTTCTTAAATCTTTGCCTTTCAGCATAAATAATAAAAATTAAAGAAAATTAAAATAAATTGTTCACCCTTCAACAGTTTGACTTTGGAGAACATAAATTCATCTATTTCTTAAAATTTACCATCTCCACCCAACTTTATTTTTTCTATGTTATTTTTTATCATTACAATAGCTTTTTTAAATTAGGGGAACTAATAGTTCATAAAACCTGAGAACAAGAATCGTTCCAGTAACAGGTGAACCATAGTTTACATAACGGGCTACACACGAAAAACTTTGTTTTCTTTTTTATAAAATTTTGACATAAGTAATAATTTACTTTCGTTTGGTGCATTTTAACAAATGCTAAATTTATGAAAAATGAAAAACAGAGCCTAGATAGTTTTTTAAGCTACAAATATTATCTTTAAGGATTATTATATCACACGCCCAAAGTCAAAATTTATAAAAAAAAACAAAGTTTTTCATTTTTTGCAATATTAACTTAAAATTATTTTAATTTTCGGAACTGAAAAAAAATATTTGAAACATCGCACTTTTTCAATGTTATTTCAACATTTTCGAACACCAAAAATTAAGCGAATTTTTTATTAAATTAAAATTGTAATGTGGTTAAATTGTCATTATAAGGTTTTTAATCATTTTTTGGATTAAAGTTATAATTCAAAATAAAATTTAATTTAAAAAAATAAATCAAAATGCCCAATTTTTTTAAAAGATTTTATATTTAAAAAAAACGCTTTCTTTTTTGTTCAGACCCAAAGCCAAAACTTAATTAAATTTAATTCTAATTTTTTTTAAATGAAATTTTTAATAATTAAATAGATTTATTTAAAAGAATTAATTGAAACAGAATTAAAAAAATAGTAAGAAAAAAATAATTATTTTAAAATTTTATCAACTCGTTGTATTTATTTGATTCATTTTCAATATCCTCTAATAGAATGTAATTTTTTATGATATTTTTGAACGTGACTGGTCTCTTTAGTGCAAAAAAGTGGTCGTAGATTTTGCCATTTTTTGTTTGTGCTTGAATAGCCAAATCAAGGCGAACTAGATCTCTCGAGTTCATGTAATGAACAGCTATCAAAGAATCAGCACAGCATTCAAAACCTTTTTTGGGAGCCATCTCACCGTATCCATTGAGCCACTCTAGACTAGTGCCCGTAAAATGATTCATTAAACTCATGGGCAAAAATCTTTCGCGCTTATTTCCATCTCTCGAATTCCCCATTGTGCCATTATACTTTCTGATGCAAGCATGCACATCGCTGTCATCAATTCCACTATTGGGACAATTTTTTATGTCTTTGATCAACTCTCTGGTCATCACAGTGAATGCCTTGTTGCTCAAAGCGTATCCTGGTCCCCCCGAGTGATAGCCATCTTTGACAATTACCTTAAAGTTATAGCCAAACGTAATTGATTCATTAGTTGGTTTATCTTTTAGGAATTCTTTTAAATTTTCCACATTCACATAGGCATCGTCATCTACAATATAATACCAATCGTAGCTGCCAAATTTTTCATAGATGTAAATCATAGAAAAGTAAATTTTGAGCGTCAAATTTCCATGCGACTCGTTGGACAAGTACTTTGGCTGAATCATGTAAAATTGATCAAACACTTCAACTGTTTCTGTGTTTTCTTTTGGTTTGAGATGGTCCGGCAATAAAGTGATAAAGCGATAGTTGTCGCACTTGTGAGCCCATACTTTGTACAAAATTAGAGTTTTATTTATTTTAATGTTGTGTGGATGTGTTTTAATCAAACAAAATATGCTCGGATGAAAAATTTTATTTTCTGTTTTACCATAAATTTTGTTCACTATTCTTGGTTGGCTTGATGTTTTTGCAAATAAATAAAATATGGAAACTATGACTATAAATGAAATTACATAAAAAGTCTTAAACATATTCATTTTAACCAGGTTTGATCATTTTCAAAAAATTTCTATGGCAATTTATAATATTTTGTTCAAAAAAATAATTAAAACTTTATATTTTGTTACGAAATGCTTTTTTAGGGATAAACTGCGATTTTTGTTAAAATTTTTTTATTTTCTAATGATTTAGTTTCATAATATTTTCACTTCTTACTAAATTCATAAGTTTTCTTGAGTTTTTCTCATTTACGAAGATTATTTTTTTTTTCTTTACAACTCTGTATTTATCCTCGAAAAAATTACAATTTTTTAAATTAAAAAATTAATGGTCAAATATTTATTTAGTTATTTCAGCCACATAGGTAATATATTGGAAATAAACATATTTCACAAAATTAAAATTTAAATATACAAACAAAATACAAACATTTCTTTACTTATCTTTTAAATTTTTAATTTGTAAAAAACAGTCAAATTGTTAATTGGATTTTAATGATTAATTTTAATTAACAAATTAAAAGGAAAAAATTTAAGTATTTTTTAATCGATGCGTCAAAAATAGATAAAAAAATAATTTGTTAAATAAATTTATTAAGCTAAAAGATTCTATTTATATTGATAATCTGAACAACATTTATAAAATTTTCATTCATTATTCAATAAAATCTTAATAATCAAAAAAGACGATTATTTTTTTATAAATTTAATTTTTGTCATTATTTATGAAAAATTTATTTCAAAAATTGATAATTATAAAATGAGTAAAGAAAATAAGTTGAATAAAATAAACTAAAATTTTTTTTTTGAAATTAATGCAAATTGATTTTAAATTTTAATCATCGGAGTCTAATATTTTAATTGATTAATTATATTAAAATAACTAGTGCTTTTAGATTTGATCGAATTTTGCCTGGCATGACAATACATAAATTTTTAACGAAAGATTAATTTATCAATTGTTAAAATTTTTAATAAAAGATAATTTAAAAAGGAAAATGGTTTTATTAAAAATCGTTGATGGATTCTAGGCTCTTTTGAAGGAAATAATACCTCAATTTTTTAAAGAAATTATTTCTTTCATAAAAGATAATAAGGCAGAAAAAAATGCTCCCTTCATGTTCTTTCAAATCTTCAAGCCGTAATGGTTTTAACAAAAAGTTTATAAGATCAGTCTCAGTTGATTTTGGAATGTCCTGATTAAAGTCAGGTTATAGAATTTCATGTCAGAATTTAAAATTGATTTAAAATTTTTTGAAACTTATTATTTTAAACCGACTTTGAGCCACCAAAAGATCATATTTAATAATAATGATGTTCAAACATCTAAGAATTGGATGGTATAAAATTTTGGAAGATCAAAATATTCTGTTTTAGAAAATCATGACTGAAGTTTTTTTATAGAATGAGAAATCATCTTCTTCATGCTTTTTTTTATTAAAGTGAACACTAATAAAAAATACTTAATGATTATCTAAAAGCCTTTTTTAAATTTTCCTTATAATGCATAAATGATCCAATATCCTTTTATAATTCTTCCATATCATTCAGCTATATAAAACATATAACATTTTTTAATTTCAATATTATTTAAGTAAAATTTCTGATATAATTAAAAAAGTGGATTAATCTGGATTTTATTGACCACTATTAAATCCTAATTGTTCATGAAACTAGATTCCAATTTAATCTTTTGAAAAGAAATCATAAATCGATTTGAACTTATTAAAATAAATAATTTCATTTGAATGTGATTAAATTAAATTTTCTGATTTATTTAAATTTTTTTTTCTGATTTTATATTTTACATTTGAATAAAATATATAACACTAGGACCAGTGACCGTCAAATCTAAAAAAATTCTGGTCATTAAAAAAATCTACTGATCTTGACATTTTCTCTGAAAAAATTAATTGATTAGTTTAGAATTTTAGATTTTTTTAAGTTTTTAAGTAAAAAATTGTGCAATAATTTTTTAATTGAAATCCGTCGTTTAATAAATTGTTTTAATTTATTTAAATTTTGTGAGTTTTTAAAAAAAAGAGTACCTCAACATATTTAATAAAATACTCAACATAGGTACTTTTTTTAATATAGTTTTCACTCTAAATAATAATCTCAATTATTGGGGAATTTGAATATTTGGGAAAAAAAATAAAAAAATGTGTGTTATTTTATTCAAATTTTGAGGTACTCTTTTTGAAGATAGAATATTAAATTAAGAATTTAATTTTGGAATTTTCAGAAAGAAAAAAGATAAGAACCGCTTGTTCCAAAATTTTCGCTTTGTTTTCTTTCCCAAGTCAGATGACAACCAGAGGTGTTTTTCTTTGAAAGGAAAAATCACGGACTTGTTTTACTAAATGGGATCATGAAATAAATTCACTTTTTTAAAAATAAGTGTCAAAAACTCCATTTCTCATTTTTTCTAGTTCAAATTCCTTAAACCGTTTTTTTAATTCATAAAAAATTTTGGAACTTGAATGTTTTTTTGCGTAATAAAAAACACTACTTTTATTGATTAGATATTAGATATTTTTTTTAATAATTTGAAACTAACATTTTATTATAAGTAAAACAACGGAAATAAAATAAAATAAAATCATAAAGATGTAATTGAAGTGGAAAGACTAGAAAGAGAAGGTTGTATAAGATTGGAATCAATAAAAGATTGGTTTTCCATTTTGATTGAGTCCACGGCCGAATTTTGAGCATTGGGCGATGTAGTCGAAGAGACCGATGAGACCATTGTTGAGGTCAGGACTTGTTTTTCTTTTTGACGCCTGAGACTTCTGCGTCGACACCTGAGAGACGCCTTGGCCAAATGCCACGCTCTTCTCGGTCTTATATTAATCGGCGGATATGCTTCCAAAGCTTCCTCTAAAAAAAATTTTTGTTATTTAAAAAAAAAAAAAATTTGTTCCTCTCCTTTACTTTTTATTTCTTCCATTATGTCCTGATTAATTTCTTGTATCTCATGCATCAAAAGAAACTCTTTGCCCAGACGCCTCTCGACACTTTCCCTCACAAATTTATTAAATAACCTTTGTTGATTATCTAAAAATTCAGCTTTTATTACCTAGAAAAAATTTTTTTTTTGTTCCAAAAAACCTACTGCTTTCTTCGTTGTCTTTAGTTTTGGTGGCCAGGTCTTTACCTGATCCGCTAGTCTGATTAAAAAAACATAAAACAAAAATTTTCCAAAATAATTTATTCAAACAATTACCTTAATTTTTTTTTTAGATTGTATCAATTCTTTTTCTTCGTCAGCCGTGTCCTCAAAACTTTCCTCAAGCTCACCAATCGATTCATCCGAGGTACTAGTCTTGTTTCCGCATGAGTTATTCGAAGTCTAAGTGAAAAAAAAAATTTTCAAATAAAATAATTTATCAATTTTAGAATTAAAAAAATCCTACATCCAGAAGTTTGGAATTTTTTTGCCCCATTAAATTAATGGAATTCAAAGTGGGTGTTAGGACAATCTGGTTGTGAGACTTCTGGTTGTTATTTGGATAATTCATCGGGTGGTTTATTTTGAATGCGTTCAATTTTGTTGTTTTGTTGAAAAAAAATGCGGGCTGACTGGGCGCCGACATGGTCAGATGTGGAGCGAGAATGTGCGACGAGGTAGAGGAAAGGGATGAATCTAAAATGTTGGAATTAAAGTCACCAAGGATGAATATGTCTTTGATGTCGTTTAAATTTTGTGGCGAGTTTTTGATCGAAGACAATAGAGGGTTGTTTAGCTGGGTCGAGTTCAGAGTGGACAGGGTGGTATTCACGTTGCTGCAGATGGAGTTTATGGAGCTGTTCAAATTTTCGGCAGTGAGGTAAATTACATCGTTTGACATGCAATGGTTGGCAGATGTTATTTGGGAGGAGGCAGTGGAATTTATGCAGTGGGAGCCATCGTCCAGCTTAACATTTGTTTTGACTGCAAATTCGTCCAAGCGGTCGGACATCAGTGCCAGACTTTTGTTCAGAGCGTTGAGTATTTTAATTGTTTCTTTTTGGATGAGAGTTTGATTGCGCTGATGGCCAAGCAGCTCTTGCTGATACTTGACTATCTCGTCCAGACTGGTCACATCATTTGAGGACATTTTTTTTAATTTACTTTTTAATCAATTTTATTTACAAAAACTGCTTAATTTTCCGTCTTAAATTCACAAAGTTGTAAATAATTAATTCATTGTTTTGAAAGAGGAAAAGTTTTGATTTAAAATTTATAATTTTATAAACACATGAGTTTACACAAATGGGAAATTTGGACGAGTGGTCTTTATTTAGCATGCATTTGGAAAATTAGCAAAATTAAGATTTAATTCGAGTTGAGTTTCAATCAGAGGGATTAAATTGCACAACTAAAAAATTAAAAGACCAGAAAAGTGTCTTGTGTTCCAAATGGAATAATTATTTAATTTTTCTATTTTATTATTTTAATAAGGTTTTTTTAGTTTAGTAAATTTAATTATGGCGATTATTTCAACTGATTAACTAGACAGGGACAATTGAGCTCTTTTAATAAAAATTAATTTTTAAAAGTTACAATTTATTGTGCAAAATTTAAAAAAAAAATTAAATTTATTTTATTGCTAAATATTTTTGAATTTAATCAATTAAATTGGAATGAATGGTCTATCAAAAAAACATAAAATTCATTTTAGTCTTATTCTAAAAAATATTTTTTTTAATTAATAAAAAAAATTTTTATTGACTTTGATTTGGCATTTAGATATTTTTTATTTGAAAAAAGCCTCGCCAGACGAATAATGGACAACTTTTTGTTTTTTTTATACAATTATCATTTTTTGATTTTTTTATGATAAGTTTTTGTTCTATTCATTTATTCAAATATTCAATTATTTAAATTTTTTAACTAATTCTTTTTATCAACTATTCAAATTTTCAATAATTCTTTTTTTCTTACTTATTCAATTATTAAACCTTTTTAAATCTTTATTTTATCTATGATTTTGTGAATATCTGTTTTTTTTTTTGATTGTTTCCAATAATCAAAAAATTCAACAAAAGCTAATTCGCTTTATTTTTTATCTAATTCATATTTTTCATTATAAATGGTTTAATTTTTTGTGTTTGAATTACAAAAGTATCAAATGTTGAAACAACATTGAAAGAGTGCGATGTTTCAAATATTTTTTTTCAGTTCCAAAAAATAAAATAATTTTAAGTTAATATTGCAAAAAATGAAAAACTCTGTTTTTCATTTTTCATAAATTTAGCATTTGTTAAAATGCACCAAACACTTGAATGGTGAACAATTTATTTTTATTTTCTTTAATCTTTATAATTTATGTTTAAATGCAAAGGTTTAAGTAGTAAGCGCATTTGGGTATTTGAAATTGTTGAAAGAGTAATACCAAGTCAACCAGAGCAGATCAAATGCTAAGCTATTTCTAAAGCTCCTTCAAAATAAAAAAAAGCCAAAAAAATTATTTACTTTAATTGTTTATTTTTTTATATATTAAACGAATTATTTTAAACGATTGAATTATTTATCCTTTTTTTCTTTTATTCGTTTTTTATTTTATTTTAAAAATTAAAAAGTTACATAGCTGAATAGTTGAAATAGTTTCTCAAACTTTAGCTAATTTTTTAATTTTATGAAAAATTCTCAATTATTGTTGATTAAAAAAATATTTTTATTTATTACTTAAAGACCGGGGTACTTTATTTTAATAAATTCAATCATTTTTGATAATTAATCATTAACCAAAAATATAATTCTTTTTCATTAATATAAATTGACAAAATTAAACTCTTTCAGATGTTTAACTCCTAATTTCATCTTAACTCATTTTGATAACCCACTGCCAATTCTAAAATCCCGATCTTCTATTCAGAAAAAAATTTATTCATTATATTTTTTTTTAATCCAACTTTAATCAACAGGGTAGTGCAACTTTCTTTTAAACTGTTAATTCTCTAGTTATTAAATTCAATTTAAAATTATTTATTCAAAATTTTTAAATAAAAAAACAAGTTTTTAGAAGAGTGTTATTTTTTTTGTGTGTTAGTCATACAAGCAGTGGAATCTATTAACACTCTGAAATACGCGACAAATATTTAGAACCATTTTGTACTCTAGGATGCATTATCATTATTGTTATAAAAAAATTGCTTTATGGGTGAAAAATGGTATTATAATAATAATAATAATAATATATATAAGCTACAGCAAGACTAGCTTGCGGAGGTGGCCTACTAGGAGGTCACCTATGGTAGCTCTTTGCACATTACACATAAAAATTTACTGCAAAAAGAAAAAACTGTTTAAATTTTTAGGTCAAAATAATAATAAATAATAATAATATAAGTTACAACAAGCTAAAAAAAAAAAAAAAAAAAAAACATTCATATACTACTTCACACTTTCATATGCTACATATACTACATCACCAATAAACAACTTGTATCAAAAATTGACCGGGAATCAGCAAAAGCAAGTTCTTGATATCCGAATCTGTTAAACCTTCTATTCTCAGCAATTGCTCTTTCAACACGTTCTTGCTCATCTCGTTTGGCTTGTCTCATTCTTTCTTAATTCTCATTATTTATAAGCGACTCAATTAAATAAAATGAATCATTATTTTCACCGAAATCTAATTCAGCTGAATATGTATATTCTGTTCTGGAAAAGATAAGTTTAGTGGTGGAAATCGAAATTAAAAATATATTCAATTTTATACATTTTTAAATTTTATACATAAAAAATAAATTTATTTGATTTCGTTGATGGACACTTAACCCTATTTAAGGAAAAATTACATGAATTATCCATAGAAATGGTTACTTTGTTTTCATACAAATAGTGAAATAACTATTTCTATGGGCTATCAAATAAAAATAAATCAACAGCTAAAAAGTTTAACTAAAAGAAAGAAAACTGAGAATTATTCACAATGCTTAAATAATTAATTAAACTGAAAATTCACTCAGAATAGAAAAATATCATTTCTGCTTCACATAAAAGCATTACTTATCTATCTCAGAAAATCTACAAAAGCAGTCTCCTCTCGAACATTGTTAATCTGATAAAAGAACGTTGTAATGCTAGAAGAAATTTTCAGAAAACTCACTGTCAAAAGCTCAAGCAAAAATTTAATCACCTTACATTTGAGTTAAGGTCTCTTTAAAAAAAATCTGGAATCAAAATCGGTTTGATTTTATTCAGGAGATGGGAAAAAACTCAATGACAAGTAGATCTTTTTGGAAAAAAAAGTTAATTTACAACAAAAAAAGGATCAAATTTAATTCAAAATTTGATTTCATATAATAAGGAATTAAAAACAAATGAAGAAAAGGGAAAATGTTTCGGAGAGCTCTTATCTTCAATATTTAGTCCTAATTCTGCTTTAATTCATACTGAGAATGATATTGAAATAACTAATTTAACTCTGAATTCTTAAAAAATTATAATCAGTGTAGTTTTATTAATCCAATTGCTTAAATGAATTAACTATGGCTTTAAAAAGATTGAAAATTGAAGTGGCATCAGGACCTGACCTAATGCATAACTTTATGTTAAAAAACTTACCTAGAAATTCATTAATAGAAATCATAGAACTTTTTTATTTATCTCTTCGAGAAGGTAGAGTTCCGAAAGCGTGGAAAGCTTCGAATATTACTATGATTCGAAAAAAGGCCTCAACTTTACAAGATCCTTTAAATTATAGACCAATTAGTATAACGAGTTGTTTAGGAAAGTTACTGGAATGAATAGTCTATTTAAGATTATAGAACTTTTTAGAACAAAATTCACTTCTTATCCAGGAGCAATCTGGATTTAGGAAATACTGGCGAACATCATATAATTTTTTCTCAAAAAATTTTTGAGTCATTTAATAAAAAAAAAATTGTTTGTTCCTTGATATTTTCGAAACCTTTGATAGGGTTCGGCATGAAGGTTTACTTTTTAAATTGATTAAAACAAATCCACCTCATTACTAAACTAACTGGATTAGATCCTTTTTATACTCTAGGACATTTCAGGTAAATGTGAATGACCACCTGAGCGAAGAATATCAAATAACTTCAGGTATTCCTCAAGGCCGAGTAATTAGTCTTCTTTTATTTGGTATATATATTAAAGACATCCCAAAAAGAAAATGTAAACATTTGCCACATGTAACAATCTATGTCTTCTAAACTTTCATTTTTTTTTTAGCTTATTTACTTTATTTTGATTTTTTTTATCTCATTTTATTAACTTTAATTTTATTTTTTATTTTGATTTTGATTTTTTTAATATTTTCTGAAGGAGTCCTAGCTCGGTACAGAAAACAAATAAATAAATAAAGAAACAAAACCAATAATGAATAATTTCTGCTTTTCGCAGATGATCTAGTTACATTCTTCATTTACAACAAAAAAGAGGGACCTAGAAAATAAGATAAATAAATACACCAACGAACTAGAGCAATGTCTTATTAAGTGGGAAATGAATATATCATTTGAAAAGTCCTGTTCAGTAGTTTTTTTTTGGTTGAATTTATTTTCAGAAAATAATATCAAAAAACTACAAGCAATTCGGAATACAGCAGTAATATCTATCCTTAAGTTAAAATATAATACTCCCTCCAACATCGTGCATCATGAGGTTTTTAATAAACTTAAATTACTAAAAGTCTCGAATCGGTTTTTTGAGTTGAATGAGAGATGTTGTGACAGGACTAAGTCATTCTATTCCGTTGGTTGTAAGACTGGTGGAGGAATACAAAGAAGGTTTCGAATCGAGATATATTGAATACCAAACTCCATTGTGTAGTCACTACCTTACTATTTCCTCTTTTTTCCTGAAGCTTCAACTTTTTTAAAATGTGCCACATGTAACAACCTATTACAATATGTCTTTTTTCCTTTTTTTTACATTTTTTTTAGCTTATTCACTTTATTTTTTTTTATTTTTTTACAATTTATTCTGATGGAGCTTTAGCTTGGTCTTTTTTTTACCAAATAAAAAAAAAATATTAATAAAACAATTTATTTAAATCTTTAAATAATAATTAAATTAAATATAATTAGCCAACATATTTATATTAAGAAGCTTTCAAGAACACAAAAAAAAAAGAGTCAGAGAGAAAAAATTATCTTTTTAAATAATAGCAAAAAAAAGGGAAAAGTTTAGAGAAAAAAAACAACAAAAAAAATAATTATTAAATTAAAAAATTGACAAAAAAAAAGAACATAAAACAAAAGTAAACTAAAATGCCCATAGTCAACAATTATTCAAACGTCACACAATTCATACTTACAAATTATAGACAACAACAAACAAACAAACAAAAAAAAGCCCTTTTTCAAGTAAGACAAACAATTGCGCCATACTCGGTCTATCTGATCTTGCCGAACAAATTAAGCGCACTCTTGGACTCCTTGGTGCATCTGGACTTGTTGAACACATTCCAGAACCTGAGCGTTTCATCGCCAGCACCAGTCACAATGGCCTCGCCATCAGGCGACACCGCCAAATACAACACTCTGTACGTGTGTCCCGTCAACTTGGCCAACTGGCTCATACTCGGATACTTCCAGATCAATATTTGGTTTTGCGAGTAGCCATGAGTGCTCACAAGTTCGTTTGAGTGTTTGGACCAGGCGAGATTGCACACCTGGGACCCAGTGTCCACCGACTGCAAGTTTTGGCCGGTGAGCGTGTTCCAGAATCTGATGCAGCGGTCGGCAGTGCCGCCGCCGGACGCCAACAAGCCATGTTGATGCGGCGACCACGCAATCGCCTTCACAGCAGCTATGTGATCATTGTAGGTCTGAATGGGCGCATTGCCGCCGTTCACATTCCACACCAGCAATTTGTTGTCGTTGCCGCCGGACGCCAGCAACATGTGATCGGGCGACCACTTGAGTCCGCACACTTCTTGCTTGTGACCGGCCAATTTTCGCTGGGTCTCGTACGTGGGCGTTCTGATGTCGCGCAAGAACACGTTTCGGTCCCTGCTGCCCGAGCACAACAAGTCGTGATTCCAGGCGAGAGCGCCCACTCGAGCCGTGTGCCCAGAGAGTGTGCTGACGAGCTTGGAGGCGGCTGCGTCCCATATCTGCACATCGCCCTTGAACGTGCCCACCGCAATGTAGTTGCCCTTTTCCGACCAGGACACCGAGCTGACCGAGTCTTCGCGATTGGCCAAATCGCACAGTTTGGTCACTTGGCTGGTGCAGGCGGACCACAAGTAGACCGAGGTGCCTAGGCCGACGCCGAGCACGTTTGTGGACGACCAGTCGACCAGGTTGAGATAGAAGTCGTCCTGGAGCTCGGGCGCGTCCAGCACTTTGAACGGCACTTTGGATATTTTGCGTATGGGCTTGCGCGGCGACCTGAGCAGCTTCTGGGAGTAGGGCGAGAGGGGCGAGAGCGAGTAGGGCGAGTGGTGGCTGTAGAGGGACGAGTGGATGGCGCTGGTGTTCTCGTCTATGACTTTGAAGGGCGTTTTGTACTGGAACACCGAGGACATGTCGCGCGGCTGCAGCACACTGCTGGGCCGCGCCGGCGACTGAAAGCTCGTGCTGATTGTTTGAGAGTGGTTTTGTTGATTGACGTGGCTGCTGATGTTCTGGGAGTTGGAGGCCGGATTGGTCGAGTAGAAGGTGTCCATCATGGTGAGAGTGGAGTGGTGGTGAGCGAGGCCGTCGATGGACGTGCCGAGCAGTTCGTTGCGCAGAACGGCCCGATACATGGCTATGTCCTTGTTGGAGTCGGCTGTGTGCGTCGAGTTGCCCTGGTTGGTGATGTTAGAGTTTAGGTTGGTGTTTTGGGCGGCGGTGGTGTTTTGGGCCGCTGGCGCGTAGTTGGCCGCGTCCGATGATGGACGTGTGGTGGTGGCGCCGCAGCGCCGGTTCTCGTTGTTCTCCTGCATGTTGAATTGAATGTCCCATTTGAGCGAGTTGCGGTACGGTATGTACCGGTCGCCAATGTACGAGCTGGACAAAAGGGCCGATTTAGACGGGCTGGATGAAATCATGGCTGGGCCTTTGTGTGCGTTAGTGTGTATGTGTGTGTAAGTGAGAAATCTAAAAATGAGCGTACACAATTTTTTGAAGAGTTCTTGCTAATGATCGTTTTTTAAATTGACCTGAGAAAAGATGAAAATTGAGGGCCTAGCTAATTTCTAGTTTTTTGTTCTTGTTGTTGTTGTTGTGGTTGTTTTTGTTGTTGTTTCTTGATTTTACTATTTAGCTATGAACTTTCATAAATTTTCATAAATTATTTTCTCTTATGTGTGTCTTATGTGTGTCGAGCTCGAACTCGACGGCTATAGTTTGCAAATTTATGCCTTATTCTATAATTAAAACTAGCAGCGTTCTCAATTTAGTCTTGAACAAACTTTAATTTATTTAGAAAATGGAAAAAAAGAACTGGACTCGTCGCATTGCTATTTGCCATTGGTCTTATTACAAATATGTACAAATATGCCCATATAAAGAAAATTAGCATATTTCACTCATACTAACATAATTCCATACAACTTATGTAACTTAACCTTTTTTGATATTTTCTATTCTCCAATAGAGGTCAGCACTCCTGAGTTACTTGATTAGTAGTTCGATTCGTTCACAACTCAACACAAAACAACATATATCAACACAACCGCCTGCATTCAATCATCACTTACTTGCAATGATTACCTAATACTCTTATTTGTCTGCATTTACATCTGATCACATGAGAGCTGTGACCTAATTTCCTAAACACATGTACAGTGTTTGTGATTACGTAATACTTTGCCTAGTGTTCATGCCTAATGTGATTGGTCAATGAAAGCTACATGAATAACTTACATGAATATAGACTGAGAGATTACGTAATAACATGCTATGTTTGTCTTTAGTTCTATATGTACACAAAATTAGATGGGGAAGTTGTGACCTCATTACCTAAACACATGTACAGTGTTTGTGATTACGTAATACTTTGCCTAGTGTTCATGCCTAATGTGATTGGTCAATGAAAGCTACATGAATAACTTACATGAATATAGACTGAGAGATTACGTAATAACATGCTATGTTTGTCTTTAGTTCTATATGTACACAAAATTAGATGGGGAAGTTGTGACCTCATTACCTAAACACATGTACAGTGTTTGTGATTACGTAATACTTTGCCTAGTGTTCATGCCTAATGTGATTGGTCAATGAAAGCTACATGAATAACTTACATGAATATAGACTGAGAGATTACGTAATAACATGCTATGTTTGTCTTTAGTTCTATATGTACACAAAATTAGATGGGGAAGTTGTGACCTCATTACCTAAACACATGTACAGTGTTTGTGATTACGTAATACTTTGCCTAGTGTTCATGCCTAATGTGATTGGTCAATGAAAGCTACATGAATAACTTACATGAATATAGACTGAGAGATTACGTAATAACATGCTATGTTTGTCTTTAGTTCTATATGTACACAAAATTAGATGGGGAAGTTGTGACCTCATTACCTAAACACATGTACAGTGTTTGTGATTACGTAATACTTTGCCTAGTGTTCATGCCTAATGTGATTGGTCAATGAAAGCTACATGAATAACTTACATGAATATAGACTGAGAGATTACGTAATAACATGCTATGTTTGTCTTTAGTTCTATATGTACACAAAATTAGATGGGGAAGTTGTGACCTCATTACCTAAACACATGTACAGTGTTTGTGATTACGTAATACTTTGCCTAGTGTTCATGCCTAATGTGATTGGTCAATGAAAGCTACATGAATAACTTACATGAATATAGACTGAGAGATTACGTAATAACATGCTATGTTTGTCTTTAGTTCTATATGTACACAAAATTAGATGGGGAAGTTGTGACCTCATTACCTAAACACATGTACAGTGTTTGTGATTACGTAATACTTTGCCTAGTGTTCATGCCTAATGTGATTGGTCAATGAAAGTCACGTGACCATCCTAAATGCATTTTTGATTACGCAATGCTTTACTTATAGAAATACTTGTAAAATACTCTGTGAGACATAAACAATGCTTGCTATAATTCTTTGCTTAGTGTTCATGTCTAATGTGATTGATCAATGGTAGCCTGTTGACTAACGTATATGATTATAGCCTGAGGGATATTATAACGATTACGTAATAAACATCTAAAGTGCTTTTGAATACGAAATAGGAAATCAATATGGGTCATTGGTAGTCACGTGACAACCTCACATGCATTTAGAACAACAACCATGCTTCTTTTGATTACGTAATGCTTTGCTTATAAAAATCTAGAATACTTGTGATTACGTAATATACTGTCTAGGTTTTAAACCTAATATGATTGGCCAGCGGGAATCACGTGACTACTTCTCATTCATCAACGCAGACTGCCATAATTTCTATTCATTTGCAAGTAAACTTAGTGAGATAGAAAGAAGGACTTTGATCCATTCTGAGTAGCCTGAAGTTACCCTCAAATAAATAAATTAATGAGATGGGAAATTTTTGACATTCTAGAGTGCTTGTTAATACATCATGCCCTATTTAGAACTTATGTTAATCATGACTAGTCAATGAGAGTCATGTGACCATCTTTCATACATCATGGCAAAGAAACATACTTGTTCTTTATCACGTATTGCCTTTATGCGTCTGCATGCACATTTATTAAGATCAAATGCAAACAAATGTGACGTCACCACTTAAATACATCCGCAATTTTATTCTGTAGGAACTTTAGCTCGGCTCAGATAATCAAAAAAATCAAAATCTTTCTAAAAGTCAAAAACAATCATTACATATCAACAACTTAACTTAACAATCCTGAAAAAGCAATATTTTACTCTTAGATTTGAGATAACTTGACTAAAGATCTTTTTTCGTTTCATGGCTAAGATTGAAAATGAATCTGATTAAATAGCAACAAAATTTCACGCCAAATAAATCATGAAATTCACGTTTCACTTAGAAAGTGAGACTTGTTTTGACTAAAAATAGCCAGTACAGAACTGGATTCGAGACAAACTGCATTAGTTCGTTTTCGACTAAATGGGGTTTGTACTTGCTTGATTGAAAAAAAAGCCACAGTTTTTTATAGACCTTAAAAATTGATCATCTAGAAAATATGCCCTAGAGCTGTTCTTAGCTTAATTAACAATAATTGATGATAAATACCTTAAGATCGAATGATTAATGATTGTGATCTCGTGAGCATTAGCACAGCCTCGAGCGGTCAATAGTATATTTAACTGTTCTAATACTTTACACCAATATTTATCAATAGACTTGAACAATATTTTTGTCTGCGTAACTGTGTCTAATGTGAGAGTAAAGAGAAACAGGGATTTTCATCTTTGGCGATTGAAAAGTGAATAGTATTGGCTTGGCGTGACAAGAGAAGAAAATTTATAGTGTGTGTGAAGTAACGGGCAGTGCCGAGTGTCTCGCTAAAAAGGTAAAAGATAAAAATGTTTATTTATTTATTTAGTTGGGTTTAATTGATTTGATAAATATGTAAATATGAAGGTACACTTGAAATCGTTTGAAAAAACAGCGCTTTTTAAAGATAACAATTTGATAAACTTATTTCTGGACAGTCTCAAATTGTTTGTTTAATATTGGGCACTTTTATTTAATTTGACAGACTTTGATTTATTTGTTCCGCAAACTTTTGAATAAAATGACCTTAAAACTTGAACTAAAATATTCACAGACATAACGAGTTAAACAATTAAAACAGTAAACAAATATTCATGATCAATTCTCTTAAATTATCGCATACTTAAATATTAATCACCCAGTCTGGTCTAATAAAATTTAAATTAAATGCTAAAAAAAGAAGAAAATTTAAGAATACTCAATCATCCGTGAGAAAGTTAAAGCAAAAAAGATATTTTGAATTTTTTTCCTAACAAGTTTTAGAAATTATCAAAAATTTTTAAAGCATGACATGCTACTAAAAATGGAATTATTTTCCTTAGACTAAAATATTTTTGCGATTTTCTAAAAATTAAAGATTAGTTCAAATGACAGATATTGAATAATACTGAAAAAAAAACATTGAAAACTATCTAATCATTTAAATAAGGGAAAAAGAGACGTTCATCATAAAAATAGAGTTTTTTTCTTTCTATGGTCTATGGTTATGACTCTAACTAAGTACTCGTACTAACTAAGGTATAGACTAAGTACTAACTAAGGTTTAGACTAAGTACTAACTAAGGTTTAGACTAAGTACTAACTAAGGTTTAGACTAGCTTGGAACCACAAACCAAGCGTATCTATAGATGGATACAAGCATATCCAAAAAAAGATACTTAACTTTTTTCACTAAGTACTAAGGGTCTGCCAGACATGTCATTAGCTCTTGCTTGCAAGCCTCCTTGCCCCGGCCGCTAGGCATCTGCATCATCACCGCCCCTCCTCATTTTCTCATCCGGACTTGGGACCGGCCATTGGTAGAGTTAGCAGTTTTGGATTTTTTTTTTGAAAATAATTTTTTCTAGATTCAAAATATTTGTTTTAAATAAATTGATCTAAAGAATAATTTTCTTAAACTTTTTTTTTTCTGTAAGTCTAAAAAACTCTTTTTTTCAAATTAAAGTTTTTCTTTTCTATTGTCTCAACCTTTTGACAAAACTCGTCATTTATGAGCTGATTAGTCTCCCTCCCTTTTTTTTCATCCGGACTTGGGACCGGCATCGGTATGGTTACGACTCAACAATCTGCCGCCAAAGTTACTATGGGACGTTCATCATAAACAGCGCCACTCATCCGAGCACTTAATGGCTGCGAACTCGACAACTATTTAGACTAGCTTGGAACCACAAACCAAGCGTATCTATAGATGGATACAAGCATATCCAAAAAAGATACTTAACTTTTTTCACTAAGTACTAAGGGTCTGCCAGACATGTCATTAGCTCTTGCTTGCAAGCCTCCTTGCCCCGGCCGCTAGGCATCTGCATCATCACCGCCCCTCCTCATTTTCTCATCCGGACTTGGGACCGGCCATTGGTAGAGTTAGCAGTTTTGGATTTTTTTTTTGAAAATAATTTTTTCTAGATTCATAATATTTGTTTTAAATAAATTGATCTAAAGAATAATTTTCTTAAACTTTTTTTTTTCTGTAAGTCTAAAAGACTCTTTTTTTCAAATTAAAGTTTTTCTTTTCTATTGTCTCAACCTTTTGACAAAACTCGTCATTTATGAGCTGATTAGTCTCCCTCCCTTTTTTTCATCCGGACTTGGGACCGGCATCGGTATGGTTACGACTCAACAATCTGCCGCCAAAGTTACTATGGGACGTTCATCATAAACAGCGCCACTCATCCGAGCACTTAATGGCTGCGAACTCGACAACTATTTAGACTAGCTTGGAACCACAAACCAAGCGTATCTATAGATGGATACAAGCATATCCAAAAAAAGATACTTAACTTTTTTCACTAAGTACTAAGGGTCTGCCAGACATGTCATTAGCTCTTGCTTGCAAGCCTCCTTGCCCCGGCCGCTAGGCATCTGCATCATCACCGCCCCTCCTCATTTTCTCATCCGGACTTGGGACCGGCCATTGGTAGAGTTAGCAGTTTTGGATTTTTTTTTTGAAAATAATTTTTTCTAGATTCAAAATATTTGTTTTAAATAAATTGATCTAAAGAATAATTATCTTAAACTTTTTTTTTTCTGTAAGTCTAAAAGACTCTTTTTTTCAAATTAAAGTTTTTCTTTTCTATTGTCTCAACCTTTTGACAAAACTCGTCATTTATGAGCTGATTAGTCTCCCTCCCATTTTTTCATCCGGACTTGGGACCGGCATCGGTATGGTTACGACTCAACAATCTGCCGCCAAAGTTACTATGGGACGTTCATCATAAACAGCGCCACTCATCCGAGCACTTAATGGCTGCGAACTCGACAACTATTTAGACTAGCTTGGAACCACAAACCAAGCGTATCTATAGATGGATACAAGCATATCCAAAAAAGATACTTAACTTTTTCACTAAGTACTAAGGGTCTGCCAGACATGTCATTAGCTCTTGCTTGCAAGCCTCCTTGCCCCGGCCGCTAGGCATCTGCATCATCACCGCCCCTCCTCATTTTCTCATCCGGACTTGGGACCGGCCATTGGTAGAGTTAGCAGTTTTGGATTTTTTTTTGAAAATAATTTTTTCTAGATTCAAAATATTTGTTTTAAATAAATTGATCTAAAGAATAATTATCTTAAACTTTTTTTTTTTCTGTAAGTCTAAAAGACTCTTTTTTCAAATTAAAGTTTTTCTTTTCTATTGTCTCAACCTTTTGACAAAACTCGTCATTTATGAGCTGATTAGTCTCCCTCCCATTTTTTCATCCGGACTTGGGACCGGCATCGGTATGGTTACGACTCAACAATCTGCCGCCAAAGTTACTATGGGACGTTCATCATAAACAGCGCCACTCATCCGAGCACTTAATGGCTGCGAACTCGACAACTATTTAGACTAGCTTGGAACCACAAACCAAGCGTATCTATAGATGGATACAAGCATATCCAAAAAAAGATACTTAACTTTTTTCACTAAGTACTAAGGGTCTGCCAGACATGTCATTAGCTCTTGCTTGCAAGCCTCCTTGCCCCGGCCGCTAGGCATCTGCATCATCACCGCCCCTCCTCATTTTCTCATCCGGACTTGGGACCGGCCATTGGTAGAGTTAGCAGTTTTGGATTTTTTTTTGAAAATAATTTTTTCTAGATTAAAAATATTTGTTTTAAAAAAATTGATCTAAAGAATAATTATCTTAAACTTTTTTTTCTGTAAGTCTAAAAGACTATTTTTTTCAAATTAAAGTTTTTCTTTTCTATTGTCTCAACCTTTTGACAAAACTCGTCATTTATGAGCTGATTAGTCTCCCTCCCATTTTTTCATCCGGACTTGGGACCGGCATCGGTATGGTTACGACTCAACAATCTGCCGCCAAAGTTACTATGGGACGTTCATCATAAACAGCGCCACTCATCCGAGCACTTAATGGCTGCGAACTCGACAACTATTTAGACTAGCTTGGAACCACAAACCAAGCGTATCTATAGATGGATACAAGCATATCCAAAAAAAGATACTTAACTTTTTTCACTAAGTACTAAGGGTCTGCCAGACATGTCATTAGCTCTTGCTTGCAAGCCTCCTTGCCCCGGCCGCTAGGCATCTGCATCATCACCGCCCCTCCTCATTTTCTCATCCGGACTTGGGACCGGCCATTGGTAGAGTTAGCAGTTTTGGATTTTTTTTTTTGAAAATAATTTTTTCTAGATTCAAAATATTTGTTTTAAATAAATTGATCTAAAGAATAATTATCTTAAACTTTTTTTTCTGTAAGTCTAAAAGACTCTTTTTTCAAATTAAAGTTTTTCTTTTCTATTGTCTCAACCTTTTGACAAAACTCGTCATTTATGAGCTGATTAGTCTCCCTCCCATTTTTTCATCCGGACTTGGGACCGGCATCGGTATGGTTACGACTCAACAATCTGCCGCCAAAGTTACTATGGGACGTTCATCATAAACAGCGCCACTCATCCGAGCACTTAATGGCTGCGAACTCGACAACTATTTAGACTAGCTTGGAACCACAAACCAAGCGTATCTATAGATGGATACAAGCATATCCAAAAAAGATACTTAACTTTTTTCACTAAGTACTAAGGGTCTGCCAGACATGTCATTAGCTCTTGCTTGCAAGCCTCCTTGCCCCGGCCGCTAGGCATCTGCATCATCACCGCCCCTCCTCATTTTCTCATCCGGACTTGGGACCGGCCATTGGTAGAGTTAGCAGTTTTGGATTTTTTTTTTGAAAATAATTTTTTCTAGATTCAAAATATTTGTTTTAAATAAATTGATCTAAAGAATAATTATCTTAAACTCTTTTTTTTCTGTAAGTCTAAAAGACTCTTTTTTTCAAATTAAAGTTTTTCTTTTCTATTGTCTCAACCTTTTGACAAAACTCGTCATTTATGAGCTGATTAGTCTCCCTCCCATTTTTTCATCCGGACTTGGGACCGGCATCGGTATGGTTACGACTCAACAATCTGCCGCCAAAGTTACTATGGGACGTTCATCATAAACAGCGCCACTCATCCGAGCACTTAATGGCTGCGAACTCGACAACTATTTAGACTAGCTTGGAACCACAAACCAAGCGTATCTATAGATGGATACAAGCATATCCAAAAAAAGATACTTAACTTTTTTCACTAAGTACTAAGGGTCTGCCAGACATGTCATTAGCTCTTGCTTGCAAGCCTCCTTGCCCCGGCCGCTAGGCATCTGCATCATCACCGCCCCTCCTCATTTTCTCATCCGGACTTGGGACCGGCCATTGGTAGAGTTAGCAGTTTTGGATTTTTTTTGAAAATAATTTTTTCTAGATTCAAAATATTTGTTTTAAATAAATTGATCTAAAGAATAATTATCTTAAACTTTTTTTTTCTGTAAGTCTAAAAGACTATTTTTTTCAAATTAAAGTTTTTCTTTTCTATTGTCTCAACCTTTTGACAAAACTCGTCATTTATGAGCTGATTAGTCTCCCTCCCATTTTTTCATCCGGACTTGGGACCGGCATCGGTATGGTTACGACTCAACAATCTGCCGCCAAAGTTACTATGGGACGTTCATCATAAACAGCGCCACTCATCCGAGCACTTAATGGCTGCGAACTCGACAACTATTTAGACTAGCTTGGAACCACAAACCAAGCGTATCTATAGATGGATACAAGCATATCCAAAAAAGATACTTAACTTTTTTCACTAAGTACTAAGGGTCTGCCAGACATGTCATTAGCTCTTGCTTGCAAGCCTCCTTGCCCCGGCCGCTAGGCATCTGCATCATCACCGCCCCTCCTCATTTTCTCATCCGGACTTGGGACCGGCCATTGGTAGAGTTAGCAGTTTTGGATTTTTTTTTGAAAATAATTTTTTCTAGATTAAAAATATTTGTTTTAAAAAAATTGATCTAAAGAATAATTATCTTAAACTTTTTTTTTCTGTAAGTCTAAAAGACTATTTTTTTCAAATTAAAGTTTTTCTTTTCTATTGTCTCAACCTTTTGACAAAACTCGTCATTTATGAGCTGATTAGTCTCCCTCCCATTTTTTCATCCGGACTTGGGACCGGCATCGGTATGGTTACGACTCAACAATCTGCCGCCAAAGTTACTATGGGACGTTCATCATAAACAGCGCCACTCATCCGAGCACTTAATGGCTGCGAACTCGACAACTATTTAGACTAGCTTGGAACCACAAACCAAGCGTATCTATAGATGGATACAAGCATATCCAAAAAAGATACTTAACTTTTTTCACTAAGTACTAAGGGTCTGCCAGACATGTCATTAGCTCTTGCTTGCAAGCCTCCTTGCCCCGGCCGCTAGGCATCTGCATCATCACCGCCCCTCCTCATTTTCTCATCCGGACTTGGGACCGGCCATTGGTAGAGTTAGCAGTTTTGGATTTTTTTTTGAAAATAATTTTTTCTAGATTCAAAATATTTGTTTTAAATAAATTGATCTAAAGAATAATTATCTTAAACTTTTTTTTTCTGTAAGTCTAAAAGACTCTTTTTTTCAAATTAAAGTTTTTCTTTTCTATTGTCTCAACCTTTTGACAAAACTCGTCATTTATGAGCTGATTAGTCTCCCTCCCATTTTTTCATCCGGACTTGGGACCGGCATCGGTATGGTTACGACTCAACAATCTGCCGCCAAAGTTACTATGGGACGTTCATCATAAACAGCGCCACTCATCCGAGCACTTAATGGCTGCGAACTCGACAACTATTTAGACTAGCTTGGAACCACAAACCAAGCGTATCTATAGATGGATACAAGCATATCCAAAAAAAGATACTTAACTTTTTTCACTAAGTACTAAGGGTCTGCCAGACATGTCATTAGCTCTTGCTTGCAAGCCTCCTTGCCCCGGCCGCTAGGCATCTGCATCATCACCGCCCCTCCTCATTTTCTCATCCGGACTTGGGACCGGCCATTGGTAGAGTTAGCTGTTTTGGATTTTTTTTTGAAAATAATTTTTTCTAGATTCAAAATATTTGTTTTAAATAATTTGATCTAAAGAATAATTATCTTAAACTTTTTTTTTTCTGTAAGTCTAAAAGACTATTTTTTTCAAATTAAAGTTTTTCTTTTCTATTGTCTCAACCTTTTGACAAAACTCGTCATTTATGAGCTGATTAGTCTCCCTCCCATTTTTTCATCCGGACTTGGGACCGGCATCGGTATGGTTACGACTCAACAATCTGCCGCCAAAGTTACTATGGGACGTTCATCATAAACAGCGCCACTCATCCGAGCACTTAATGGCTGCGAACTCGACAACTATTTAGACTAGCTTGGAACCACAAACCAAGCGTATCTATAGATGGATACAAGCATATCCAAAAAGATACTTAACTTTTTCACTAAGTACTAAGGGTCTGCCAGACATGTCATTAGCTCTTGCTTGCAAGCCTCCTTGCCCCGGCCGCTAGGCATCTGCATCATCACCGCCCCTCCTCATTTTCTCATCCGGACTTGGGACCGGCCATTGGTAGAGTTAGCAGTTTTGGATTTTTTTTTGAAAATAATTTTTTCTAGATTCAAAATATTTGTTTTAAATAAATTGATCTAAAGAATAATTATCTTAAACTTTTTTTTTCTGTAAGTCTAAAAGACTATTTTTTTCAAATTAAAGTTTTTCTTTTCTATTGTCTCAACCTTTTGACAAAACTCGTCATTTATGAGCTGATTAGTCTCCTCCCATTTTTTCATCCGGACTTGGGACCGGCATCGGTATGGTTACGACTCAACAATCTGCCGCCAAAGTTACTATGGGACGTTCATCATAAACAGCGCCACTCATCCGAGCACTTAATGGCTGCGAACTCGACAACTATTTAGACTAGCTTGGAACCACAAACCAAGCGTATCTATAGATGGATACAAGCATATCCAAAAAAAGATACTTAACTTTTTTCACTAAGTACTAAGGGTCTGCCAGACATGTCATTAGCTCTTGCTTGCAAGCCTCCTTGCCCCGGCCGCTAGGCATCTGCATCATCACCGCCCCTCCTCATTTTCTCATCCGGACTTGGGACCGGCCATTGGTAGAGTTAGCAGTTTTGGATTTTTTTTTGAAAATAATTTTTCTAGATTCAAAATATTTGTTTTAAATAAATTGATCTAAAGAATAATTATCTTAAACTTTTTTTTTCTGTAAGTCTAAAAGACTATTTTTTTCAAATTAAAGTTTTTCTTTTCTATTGTCTCAACCTTTTGACAAAACTCGTCATTTATGAGCTGATTAGTCTCCCTCCCATTTTTTCATCCGGACTTGGGACCGGCATCGGTATGGTTACGACTCAACAATCTGCCGCCAAAGTTACTATGGGACGTTCATCATAAACAGCGCCACTCATCCGAGCACTTAATGGCTGCGAACTCGACAACTATTTAGACTAGCTTGGAACCACAAACCAAGCGTATCTATAGATGGATACAAGCATATCCAAAAAAGATACTTAACTTTTTTCACTAAGTACTAAGGGTCTGCCAGACATGTCATTAGCTCTTGCTTGCAAGCCTCCTTGCCCCGGCCGCTAGGCATCTGCATCATCACCGCCCCTCCTCATTTTCTCATCCGGACTTGGGACCGGCCATTGGTAGAGTTAGCAGTTTTGGATTTTTTTTTTGAAAATAATTTTTTCTAGATTCAAAATATTTGTTTTAAATAAATTGATCTAAAGAATAATTATCTTAAACTTTTTTTTTCTGTAAGTCTAAAAGACTATTTTTTTCAAATTAAAGTTTTTCTTTTCTATTGTCTCAACCTTTTGACAAAACTCGTCATTTATGAGCTGATTAGTCTCCCTCCCATTTTTTCATCCGGACTTGGGACCGGCATCGGTATGGTTACGACTCAACAATCTGCCGCCAAAGTTACTATGGGACGTTCATCATAAACAGCGCCACTCATCCGAGCACTTAATGGCTGCGAACTCGACAACTATTTAGACTAGCTTGGAACCACAAACCAAGCGTATCTATAGATGGATACAAGCATATCCAAAAAAGATACTTAACTTTTTTCACTAAGTACTAAGGGTCTGCCAGACATGTCATTAGCTCTTGCTTGCAAGCCTCCTTGCCCCGGCCGCTAGGCATCTGCATCATCACCGCCCCTCCTCATTTTCTCATCCGGACTTGGGACCGGCCATTGGTAGAGTTAGCAGTTTTGGATTTTTTTTTGAAAATAATTTTTTCTAGATTCAAAATATTTGTTTTAAATAATTTGATCTAAAGAATAATTATCTTAAACTTTTTTTTCTGTAAGTCTAAAAGACTATTTTTTTCAAATTAAAGTTTTTCTTTTCTATTGTCTCAACCTTTTGACAAAACTCGTCATTTATGAGCTGATTAGTCTCCCTCCCATTTTTTCATCCGGACTTGGGACCGGCATCGGTATGGTTACGACTCAACAATCTGCCGCCAAAGTTACTATGGGACGTTCATCATAAACAGCGCCACTCATCCGAGCACTTAATGGCTGCGAACTCGACAACTATTTAGACTAGCTTGGAACCACAAACCAAGCGTATCTATAGATGGATACAAGCATATCCAAAAAAAGATACTTAACTTTTTCACTAAGTACTAAGGGTCTGCCAGACATGTCATTAGCTCTTGCTTGCAAGCCTCCTTGCCCCGGCCGCTAGGCATCTGCATCATCACCGCCCCTCCTCATTTTCTCATCCGGACTTGGGACCGGCCATTGGTAGAGTTAGCAGTTTTGGATTTTTTTTTTGAAAATAATTTTTTCTAGATTCAAAATATTTGTTTTAAATAAATTGATCTAAAGAATAATTATCTTAAACTTTTTTTTTTCTGTAAGTCTAAAAGACTATTTTTTTCAAATTAAAGTTTTTCTTTTCTATTGTCTCAACCTTTTGACAAAACTCGTCATTTATGAGCTGATTAGTCTCCCTCCCATTTTTTCATCCGGACTTGGGACCGGCATCGGTATGGTTACGACTCAACAATCTGCCGCCAAAGTTACTATGGGACGTTCATCATAAACAGCGCCACTCATCCGAGCACTTAATGGCTGCGAACTCGACAACTATTTAGACTAGCTTGGAACCACAAACCAAGCGTATCTATAGATGGATACAAGCATATCCAAAAAAAGATACTTAACTTTTTCACTAAGTACTAAGGGTCTGCCAGACATGTCATTAGCTCTTGCTTGCAAGCCTCCTTGCCCCGGCCGCTAGGCATCTGCATCATCACCGCCCCTCCTCATTTTCTCATCCGGACTTGGGACCGGCCATTGGTAGAGTTAGCAGTTTTGGATTTTTTTTTGAAAATAATTTTTTCTAGATTCAAAATATTTGTTTTAAATAAATTGATCTAAAGAATAATTATCTTAAACTTTTTTTTTTCTGTAAGTCTAAAAGACTCTTTTTTTCAAATTAAAGTTTTTCTTTTCTATTGTCTCAACCTTTTGACAAAACTCGTCATTTATGAGCTGATTAGTCTCCCTCCCATTTTTTCATCCGAACTTGGGACCGGCATCGGTATGGTTACGACTCAACAATCTGCCGCCAAAGTTACTATGGGACGTTCATCATAAACAGCGCCACTCATCCGAGCACTTAATGGCTGCGAACTCGACAACTATTTAGACTAGCTTGGAACCACAAACCAAGCGTATCTATAGATGGATACAAGCATATCCAAAAAAGATACTTAACTTTTTTCACTAAGTACTAAGGGTCTGCCAGACATGTCATTAGCTCTTGCTTGCAAGCCTCCTTGCCCCGGCCGCTAGGCATCTGCATCATCACCGCCCCTCCTCATTTTCTCATCCGGACTTGGGACCGGCCATTGGTAGAGTTAGCAGTTTTGGATTTTTTTTTTGAAAATAATTTTTTCTAGATTCAAAATATTTGTTTTAAATAAATTGATCTAAAGAATAATTATCTTAAACTTTTTTTTTTCTGTAAGTCTAAAAGACTATTTTTTTCAAATTAAAGTTTTTCTTTTCTATTGTCTCAACCTTTTGACAAAACTCGTCATTTATGAGCTGATTAGTCTCCCTCCCATTTTTTCATCCGGACTTGGGACCGGCATCGGTATGGTTACGACTCAACAATCTGCCGCCAAAGTTACTATGGGACGTTCATCATAAACAGCGCCACTCATCCGAGCACTTAATGGCTGCGAACTCGACAACTATTTAGACTAGCTTGGAACCACAAACCAAGCGTATCTATAGATGGATACAAGCATATCCAAAAAAAGATACTTAACTTTTTTCACTAAGTACTAAGGGTCTGCCAGACATGTCATTAGCTCTTGCTTGCAAGCCTCCTTGCCCCGGCCGCTAGGCATCTGCATCATCACCGCCCCTCCTCATTTTCTCATCCGGACTTGGGACCGGCCATTGGTAGAGTTAGCAGTTTTGGATTTTTTTTTTGAAAATAATTTTTTCTAGATTCAAAATATTTGTTTTAAATAAATTGATCTAAAGAATAATTATCTTAAACTATTTTTTTCTGTAAGTCTAAAAGACTATTTTTTTCAAATTAAAGTTTTTCTTTTCTATTGTCTCAACCTTTTGACAAAACTCGTCATTTATGAGCTGATTAGTCTCCCTCCCATTTTTTCATCCGGACTTGGGACCGGCATCGGTATGGTTACGACTCAACAATCTGCCGCCAAAGTTACTATGGGACGTTCATCATAAACAGCGCCACTCATCCGAGCACTTAATGGCTGCGAACTCGACAACTATTTAGACTAGCTTGGAACCACAAACCAAGCGTATCTATAGATGGATACAAGCATATCCAAAAAAAGATACTTAACTTTTTTCACTAAGTACTAAGGGTCTGCCAGACATGTCATTAGCTCTTGCTTGCAAGCCTCCTTGCCCCGGCCGCTAGGCATCTGCATCATCACCGCCCCTCCTCATTTTCTCATCCGGACTTGGGACCGGCCATTGGTAGAGTTAGCAGTTTTGGATTTTTTTTTTGAAAATAATTTTTTCTAGATTCAAAATATTTGTTTTAAATAAATTGATCTAAAGAATAATTATCTTAAACTTTTTTTTTTCTGTAAGTCTAAAAGACTATTTTTTTCAAATTAAAGTTTTTCTTTTCTATTGTCTCAACCTTTTGACAAAACTCGTCATTTATGAGCTGATTAGTCTCCTCCCATTTTTTCATCCGAACTTGGGACCGGCATCGGTATGGTTACGACTCAACAATCTGCCGCCAAAGTTACTATGGGACGTTCATCATAAACAGCGCCACTCATCCGAGCACTTAATGGCTGCGAACTCGACAACTATTTAGACTAGCTTGGAACCACAAACCAAGCGTATCTATAGATGGATACAAGCATATCCAAAAAAAGATACTTAACTTTTTTCACTAAGAACTAAGGGTCTGCCAGACATGTCATTAGCTCTTGCTTGCAAGCCTCCTTGCCCCGGCCGCTAGGCATCTGCATCATCACCGCCCTTCCTCATTTTCTCATCCGGACTTGGGACCGGCCATTGGTAGAGTTAGCTGTTTTGGATTTTTTTTTGAAAATAATTTTTTCTAGATTCAAAATATTTGTTTTAAATAATTTGATCTAAAGAATAATTATCTTAAACTTTTTTTTCTGTAAGTCTAAAAGACTATTTTTTTCAAATTAAAGTTTTTCTTTTCTATTGTCTCAACCTTTTGACAAAACTCGTCATTTATGAGCTGATTAGTCTCCCTCCCATTTTTTCATCCGGACTTGGGACCGGCATCGGTATGGTTACGACTCAACAATCTGCCGCCAAAGTTACTATGGGACGTTCATCATAAACAGCGCCACTCATCCGAGCACTTAATGGCTGCGAACTCGACAACTATTTAGACTAGCTTGGAACCACAAACCAAGCGTATCTATAGATGGATACAAGCATATCCAAAAAAAGATACTTAACTTTTTCACTAAGTACTAAGGGTCTGCCAGACATGTCATTAGCTCTTGCTTGCAAGCCTCCTTGCCCCGGCCGCTAGGCATCTGCATCATCACCGCCCCTCCTCATTTTCTCATCCGGACTTGGGACCGGCCATTGGTAGAGTTAGCAGTTTTGGATTTTTTTTTTGAAAATAATTTTTTCTAGATTCAAAATATTTGTTTTAAATAAATTGATCTAAAGAATAATTATCTTAAACTTTTTTTTTTCTGTAAGTCTAAAAGACTATTTTTTTCAAATTAAAGTTTTTCTTTTCTATTGTCTCAACCTTTTGACAAAACTCGTCATTTATGAGCTGATTAGTCTCCCTCCCATTTTTTCATCCGGACTTGGGACCGGCATCGGTATGGTTACGACTCAACAATCTGCCGCCAAAGTTACTATGGGACGTTCATCATAAACAGCGCCACTCATCCGAGCACTTAATGGCTGCGAACTCGACAACTATTTAGACTAGCTTGGAACCACAAACCAAGCGTATCTATAGATGGATACAAGCATATCCAAAAAAAGATACTTAACTTTTTTCACTAAGTACTAAGGGTCTGCCAGACATGTCATTAGCTCTTGCTTGCAAGCCTCCTTGCCCCGGCCGCTAGGCATCTGCATCATCACCGCCCCTCCTCATTTTCTCATCCGGACTTGGGACCGGCCATTGGTAGAGTTAGCAGTTTTGGATTTTTTTTTGAAAATAATTTTTTCTAGATTCAAAATATTTGTTTTAAATAAATTGATCTAAAGAATAATTATCTTAAACTTTTTTTTTCTGTAAGTCTAAAAGACTATTTTTTTCAAATTAAAGTTTTTCTTTTCTATTGTCTCAACCTTTTGACAAAACTCGTCATTTATGAGCTGATTAGTCTCCCTCCCATTTTTTCATCCGAACTTGGGACCGGCATCGGTATGGTTACGACTCAACAATCTGCCGCCAAAGTTACTATGGGACGTTCATCATAAACAGCGCCACTCATCCGAGCACTTAATGGCTGCGAACTCGACAACTATTTAGACTAGCTTGGAACCACAAACCAAGCGTATCTATAGATGGATACAAGCATATCCAAAAAAAGATACTTAACTTTTTCACTAAGTACTAAGGGTCTGCCAGACATGTCATTAGCTCTTGCTTGCAAGCCTCCTTGCCCCGGCCGCTAGGCATCTGCATCATCACCGCCCCTCCTCATTTTCTCATCCGGACTTGGGACCGGCCATTGGTAGAGTTAGCAGTTTTGGATTTTTTTTTTGAAAATAATTTTTTCTAGATTCAAAATATTTGTTTTAAATAAATTGATCTAAAGAATAATTATCTTAAACTTTTTTTTTTCTGTAAGTCTAAAAGACTATTTTTTTCAAATTAAAGTTTTTCTTTTCTATTGTCTCAACCTTTTGACAAAACTCGTCATTTATGAGCTGATTAGTCTCCCTCCCATTTTTTCATCCGAACTTGGGACCGGCATCGGTATGGTTACGACTCAACAATCTGCCGCCAAAGTTACTATGGGACGTTCATCATAAACAGCGCCACTCATCCGAGCACTTAATGGCTGCGAACTCGACAACTATTTAGACTAGCTTGGAACCACAAACCAAGCGTATCTATAGATGGATACAAGCATATCCAAAAAAAGATACTTAACTTTTTTCACTAAGTACTAAGGGTCTGCCAGACATGTCATTAGCTCTTGCTTGCAAGCCTCCTTGCCCCGGCCGCTAGGCATCTGCATCATCACCGCCCCTCCTCATTTTCTCATCCGGACTTGGGACCGGCCATTGGTAGAGTTAGCAGTTTTGGATTTTTTTTTGAAAATAATTTTTTCTAGATTCAAAATATTTGTTTTAAATAAATTGATCTAAAGAATAATTATCTTAAACTTTTTTTTTCTGTAAGTCTAAAAGACTATTTTTTTCAAATTAAAGTTTTTCTTTTCTATTGTCTCAACCTTTTGACAAAACTCGTCATTTATGAGCTGATTAGTCTCCCTCCCATTTTTTCATCCGGACTTGGGACCGGCATCGGTATGGTTACGACTCAACAATCTGCCGCCAAAGTTACTATGGGACGTTCATCATAAACAGCGCCACTCATCCGAGCACTTAATGGCTGCGAACTCGACAACTATTTAGACTAGCTTGGAACCACAAACCAAGCGTATCTATAGATGGATACAAGCATATCCAAAAAAGATACTTAACTTTTTTCACTAAGTACTAAGGGTCTGCCAGACATGTCATTAGCTCTTGCTTGCAAGCCTCCTTGCCCCGGCCGCTAGGCATCTGCATCATCACCGCCCCTCCTCATTTTCTCATCCGGACTTGGGACCGGCCATTGGTAGAGTTAGCAGTTTTGGATTTTTTTTTGAAAATAATTTTTTCTAGATTCAAAATATTTGTTTTAAATAAATTGATCTAAAGAATAATTATCTTAAACTTTTTTTTTCTGTAAGTCTAAAAGACTATTTTTTTCAAATTAAAGTTTTTCTTTTCTATTGTCTCAACCTTTTGACAAAACTCGTCATTTATGAGCTGATTAGTCTCCCTCCCATTTTTTCATCCGGACTTGGGACCGGCATCGGTATGGTTACGACTCAACAATCTGCCGCCAAAGTTACTATGGGACGTTCATCATAAACAGCGCCACTCATCCGAGCACTTAATGGCTGCGAACTCGACAACTATTTAGACTAGCTTGGAACCACAAACCAAGCGTATCTATAGATGGATACAAGCATATCCAAAAAAAGATACTTAACTTTTTTCACTAAGTACTAAGGGTCTGCCAGACATGTCATTAGCTCTTGCTTGCAAGCCTCCTTGCCCCGGCCGCTAGGCATCTGCATCATCACCGCCCCTCCTCATTTTCTCATCCGGACTTGGGACCGGCCATTGGTAGAGTTAGCAGTTTTGGATTTTTTTTTTGAAAATAATTTTTTCTAGATTCAAAATATTTGTTTTAAATAAATTGATCTAAAGAATAATTATCTTAAACTTTTTTTTTTCTGTAAGTCTAAAAGACTATTTTTTTCAAATTAAAGTTTTTCTTTTCTATTGTCTCAACCTTTTGACAAAACTCGTCATTTATGAGCTGATTAGTCTCCCTCCCATTTTTTCATCCGGACTTGGGACCGGCATCGGTATGGTTACGACTCAACAATCTGCCGCCAAAGTTACTATGGGACGTTCATCATAAACAGCGCCACTCATCCGAGCACTTAATGGCTGCGAACTCGACAACTATTTAGACTAGCTTGGAACCACAAACCAAGCGTATCTATAGATGGATACAAGCATATCCAAAAAAGATACTTAACTTTTTTCACTAAGTACTAAGGGTCTGCCAGACATGTCATTAGCTCTTGCTTGCAAGCCTCCTTGCCCCGGCCGCTAGGCATCTGCATCATCACCGCCCCTCCTCATTTTCTCATCCGGACTTGGGACCGGCCATTGGTAGAGTTAGCAGTTTTGGATTTTTTTTGAAAATAATTTTTTCTAGATTCAAAATATTTGTTTTAAATAAATTGATCTAAAGAATAATTATCTTAAACTTTTTTTTTCTGTAAGTCTAAAAGACTATTTTTTTCAAATTAAAGTTTTTCTTTTCTATTGTCTCAACCTTTTGACAAAACTCGTCATTTATGAGCTGATTAGTCTCCCTCCCATTTTTTCATCCGGACTTGGGACCGGCATCGGTATGGTTACGACTCAACAATCTGCCGCCAAAGTTACTATGGGACGTTCATCATAAACAGCGCCACTCATCCGAGCACTTAATGGCTGCGAACTCGACAACTATTTAGACTAGCTTGGAACCACAAACCAAGCGTATCTATAGATGGATACAAGCATATCCAAAAAAGATACTTAACTTTTTTCACTAAGTACTAAGGGTCTGCCAGACATGTCATTAGCTCTTGCTTGCAAGCCTCCTTGCCCCGGCCGCTAGGCATCTGCATCATCACCGCCCCTCCTCATTTTCTCATCCGGACTTGGGACCGGCCATTGGTAGAGTTAGCAGTTTTGGATTTTTTTTTTGAAAATAATTTTTTCTAGATTCAAAATATTTGTTTTAAATAAATTGATCTAAAGAATAATTATCTTAAACTTTTTTTTTTCTGTAAGTCTAAAAGACTATTTTTTTCAAATTAAAGTTTTTCTTTTCTATTGTCTCAACCTTTTGACAAAACTCGTCATTTATGAGCTGATTAGTCTCCCTCCCATTTTTTCATCCGGACTTGGGACCGGCATCGGTATGGTTACGACTCAACAATCTGCCGCCAAAGTTACTATGGGACGTTCATCATAAACAGCGCCACTCATCCGAGCACTTAATGGCTGCGAACTCGACAACTATTTAGACTAGCTTGGAACCACAAACCAAGCGTATCTATAGATGGATACAAGCATATCCAAAAAAAGATACTTAACTTTTTCACTAAGTACTAAGGGTCTGCCAGACATGTCATTAGCTCTTGCTTGCAAGCCTCCTTGCCCCGGCCGCTAGGCATCTGCATCATCACCGCCCCTCCTCATTTTCTCATCCGGACTTGGGACCGGCCATTGGTAGAGTTAGCAGTTTTGGATTTTTTTTTTGAAAATAATTTTTTCTAGATTCAAAATATTTGTTTTAAATAAATTGATCTAAAGAATAATTATCTTAAACTTTTTTTTTTCTGTAAGTCTAAAAGACTATTTTTTTCAAATTAAAGTTTTTCTTTTCTATTGTCTCAACCTTTTGACAAAACTCGTCATTTATGAGCTGATTAGTCTCCCTCCCATTTTTTCATCCGGACTTGGGACCGGCATCGGTATGGTTACGACTCAACAATCTGCCGCCAAAGTTACTATGGGACGTTCATCATAAACAGCGCCACTCATCCGAGCACTTAATGGCTGCGAACTCGACAACTATTTAGACTAGCTTGGAACCACAAACCAAGCGTATCTATAGATGGATACAAGCATATCCAAAAAAAGATACTTAACTTTTTTCACTAAGTACTAAGGGTCTGCCAGACATGTCATTAGCTCTTGCTTGCAAGCCTCCTTGCCCCGGCCGCTAGGCATCTGCATCATCACCGCCCCTCCTCATTTTCTCATCCGGACTTGGGACCGGCCATTGGTAGAGTTAGCAGTTTTGGATTTTTTTTTGAAAATAATTTTTTCTAGATTCAAAATATTTGTTTTAAATAAATTGATCTAAAGAATAATTATCTTAAACTTTTTTTTTCTGTAAGTCTAAAAGACTATTTTTTTCAAATTAAAGTTTTTCTTTTCTATAGTCTCAACCTTTTGACAAAACTCGTCATTTAAGAGCTGATTAGTCTCCCCCCCATTTTCTCATCCGGACTTGGGACCGGCATCGGTATGGTTACGACTCAACAATCTGCCGCCAAAGTTACTATGGGACGTTCATCATAAACAGCGCCACTCATCCGAGCACTTAATGGCTGCGAACTCGACAACTATTTAGACTAGCTTGGAACCACAAACCAAGCGTATCTATAGATGGATACAAGCATATCCAAAAAAAGATACTTAACTTTTTTCACTAAGTACTAAGGGTCTGCCAGACATGTCATTAGCTCTTGCTTGCAAGCCTCCTTGCCCCGGCCGCTAGGCATCTGCATCATCACCGCCCCTCCTCATTTTCTCATCCGGACTTGGGACCGGCCATTGGTAGAGTTAGCAGTTTTGGATTTTTTTTTGAAAATAATTTTTTCTAGATTCAAAATATTTGTTTTAAATAAATTGATCTAAAGAATAATTATCTTAAACTTTTTTTTTCTGTAAGTCTAAAAGACTATTTTTTTCAAATTAAAGTTTTTCTTTTCTATTGTCTCAACCTTTTGACAAAACTCGTCATTTATGAGCTGATTAGTCTCCCTCCCATTTTTTCATCCGGACTTGGGACCGGCATCGGTATGGTTACGACTCAACAATCTGCCGCCAAAGTTACTATGGGACGTTCATCATAAACAGCGCCACTCATCCGAGCACTTAATGGCTGCGAACTCGACAACTATTTAGACTAGCTTGGAACCACAAACCAAGCGTATCTATAGATGGATACAAGCATATCCAAAAAAAGATACTTAACTTTTTTCACTAAGTACTAAGGGTCTGCCAGACATGTCATTAGCTCTTGCTTGCAAGCCTCCTTGCCCCGGCCGCTAGGCATCTGCATCATCACCGCCCCTCCTCATTTTCTCATCCGGACTTGGGACCGGCCATTGGTAGAGTTAGCAGTTTTGGATTTTTTTTTGAAAATAATTTTTTCTAGATTCAAAATATTTGTTTTAAATAAATTGATCTAAAGAATAATTATCTTAAACTTTTTTTTTCTGTAAGTCTAAAAGACTATTTTTTTCAAATTAAAGTTTTTCTTTTCTATTGTCTCAACCTTTTGACAAAACTCGTCATTTATGAGCTGATTAGTCTCCCTCCCATTTTTTCATCCGGACTTGGGACCGGCATCGGTATGGTTACGACTCAACAATCTGCCGCCAAAGTTACTATGGGACGTTCATCATAAACAGCGCCACTCATCCGAGCACTTAATGGCTGCGAACTCGACAACTATTTAGACTAGCTTGGAACCACAAACCAAGCGTATCTATAGATGGATACAAGCATATCCAAAAAAGATACTTAACTTTTTTCACTAAGTACTAAGGGTCTGCCAGACATGTCATTAGCTCTTGCTTGCAAGCCTCCTTGCCCCGGCCGCTAGGCATCTGCATCATCACCGCCCCTCCTCATTTTCTCATCCGGACTTGGGACCGGCCATTGGTAGAGTTAGCAGTTTTGGATTTTTTTTTTTAAAATAATTTTTTCTAGATTCAAAATATTTGTTTTAAATAAATTGATCTAAAGAATAATTATATTAAACTTTTTTTCTGTAAGTCTAAAAGACTATTTTTTTCAAATTAAAGTTTTTCTTTTCTATTGTCTCAACCTTTTGACAAAACTCGTCATTTATGAGCTGATTAGTCTCCCTCCCATTTTTTCATCCGGACTTGGGACCGGCATCGGTATGGTTACGACTCAACAATCTGCCGCCAAAGTTACTATGGGACGTTCATCATAAACAGCGCCACTCATCCGAGCACTTAATGGCTGCGAACTCGACAACTATTTAGACTAGCTTGGAACCACAAACCAAGCGTATCTATAGATGGATACAAGCATATCCAAAAAAGATACTTAACTTTTTCACTAAGTACTAAGGGTCTGCCAGACATGTCATTAGCTCTTGCTTGCAAGCCTCCTTGCCCCGGCCGCTAGGCATCTGCATCATCACCGCCCCTCCTCATTTTCTCATCCGGACTTGGGACCGGCCATTGGTAGAGTTAGCAGTTTTGGATTTTTTTTTGAAAATAATTTTTCTAGATTCAAAATATTTGTTTTAAATAAATTGATCTAAAGAATAATTATCTTAAACTTTTTTTTTCTGTAAGTCTAAAAGACTATTTTTTTCAAATTAAAGTTTTTCTTTTCTATTGTCTCAACCTTTTGACAAAACTCGTCATTTATGAGCTGATTAGTCTCCCTCCCATTTTTTCATCCGGACTTGGGACCGGCATCGGTATGGTTACGACTCAACAATCTGCCGCCAAAGTTACTATGGGACGTTCATCATAAACAGCGCCACTCATCCGAGCACTTAATGGCTGCGAACTCGACAACTATTTAGACTAGCTTGGAACCACAAACCAAGCGTATCTATAGATGGATACAAGCATATCCAAAAAAGATACTTAACTTTTTTCACTAAGTACTAAGGGTCTGCCAGACATGTCATTAGCTCTTGCTTGCAAGCCTCCTTGCCCCGGCCGCTAGGCATCTGCATCATCACCGCCCCTCCTCATTTTCTCATCCGGACTTGGGACCGGCCATTGGTAGAGTTAGCAGTTTTGGATTTTTTATTTGAAAATAATTTTTTCTAGATTCAAAATATTTGTTTTAAATAAATTGATCTAAAGAATAATTATCTTAAACTTTTTTTTTTCTGTAAGTCTAAAAGACTATTTTTTTCAAATTAAAGTTTTTCTTTTCTATTGTCTCAACCTTTTGACAAAACTCGTCATTTATGAGCTGATTAGTCTCCCTCCCATTTTTTCATCCGGACTTGGGACCGGCATCGGTATGGTTACGACTCAACAATCTGCCGCCAAAGTTACTATGGGACGTTCATCATAAACAGCGCCACTCATCCGAGCACTTAATGGCTGCGAACTCGACAACTATTTAGACTAGCTTGGAACCACAAACCAAGCGTATCTATAGATGGATACAAGCATATCCAAAAAAAGATACTTAACTTTTTTCACTAAGTACTAAGGGTCTGCCAGACATGTCATTAGCTCTTGCTTGCAAGCCTCCTTGCCCCGGCCGCTAGGCATCTGCATCATCACCGCCCCTCCTCATTTTCTCATCCGGACTTGGGACCGGCCATTGGTAGAGTTAGCAGTTTTGGATTTTTTATTTGAAAATAATTTTTTCTAGATTCAAAATATTTGTTTTAAATAAATTGATCTAAAGAATAATTATCTTAAACTTTTTTTTTTCTGTAAGTCTAAAAGACTATTTTTTTCAAATTAAAGTTTTTCTTTTCTATTGTCTCAACCTTTTGACAAAACTCGTCATTTATGAGCTGATTAGTCTCCCTCCCATTTTTTCATCCGGACTTGGGACCGGCATCGGTATGGTTACGACTCAACAATCTGCCGCCAAAGTTACTATGGGACGTTCATCATAAACAGCGCCACTCATCCGAGCACTTAATGGCTGCGAACTCGACAACTATTTAGACTAGCTTGGAACCACAAACCAAGCGTATCTATAGATGGATACAAGCATATCCAAAAAAGATACTTAACTTTTTCACTAAGTACTAAGGGTCTGCCAGACATGTCATTAGCTCTTGCTTGCAAGCCTCCTTGCCCCGGCCGCTAGGCATCTGCATCATCACCGCCCCTCCTCATTTTCTCATCCGGACTTGGGACCGGCCATTGGTAGAGTTAGCAGTTTTGGATTTTTTTTTGAAAATAATTTTTTCTAGATTCAAAATATTTGTTTTAAATAAATTGATCTAAAGAATAATTATCTTAAACTTTTTTTTTCTGTAAGTCTAAAAGACTATTTTTTTCAAATTAAAGTTTTTCTTTTCTATTGTCTCAACCTTTTGACAAAACTCGTCATTTATGAGCTGATTAGTCTCCCTCCCATTTTTTCATCCGGACTTGGGACCGGCATCGGTATGGTTACGACTCAACAATCTGCCGCCAAAGTTACTATGGGACGTTCATCATAAACAGCGCCACTCATCCGAGCACTTAATGGCTGCGAACTCGACAACTATTTAGACTAGCTTGGAACCACAAACCAAGCGTATCTATAGATGGATACAAGCATATCCAAAAAAAGATACTTAACTTTTTTCACTAAGTACTAAGGGTCTGCCAGACATGTCATTAGCTCTTGCTTGCAAGCCTCCTTGCCCCGGCCGCTAGGCATCTGCATCATCACCGCCCCTCCTCATTTTCTCATCCGGACTTGGGACCGGCCATTGGTAGAGTTAGCAGTTTTGGATTTTTTTTTTGAAAATAATTTTTTCTAGATTCAAAATATTTGTTTTAAATAAATTGATCTAAAGAATAATTATCTTAAACTTTTTTTTTCTGTAAGTCTAAAAGACTATTTTTTTCAAATTAAAGTTTTTCTTTTCTATTGTCTCAACCTTTTGACAAAACTCGTCATTTATGAGCTGATTAGTCTCCCTCCCATTTTTTCATCCGGACTTGGGACCGGCATCGGTATGGTTACGACTCAACAATCTGCCGCCAAAGTTACTATGGGACGTTCATCATAAACAGCGCCACTCATCCGAGCACTTAATGGCTGCGAACTCGACAACTATTTAGACTAGCTTGGAACCACAAACCAAGCGTATCTATAGATGGATACAAGCATATCCAAAAAAGATACTTAACTTTTTTCACTAAGTACTAAGGGTCTGCCAGACATGTCATTAGCTCTTGCTTGCAAGCCTCCTTGCCCCGGCCGCTAGGCATCTGCATCATCACCGCCCCTCCTCATTTTCTCATCCGGACTTGGGACCGGCCATTGGTAGAGTTAGCAGTTTTGGATTTTTTTTTTGAAAATAATTTTTTCTAGATTCAAAATATTTGTTTTAAATAAATTGATCTAAAGAATAATTATCTTAAACTTTTTTTTTTCTGTAAGTCTAAAAGACTATTTTTTTCAAATTAAAGTTTTTCTTTTCTATTGTCTCAACCTTTTGACAAAACTCGTCATTTATGAGCTGATTAGTCTCCCTCCCATTTTTTCATCCGGACTTGGGACCGGCATCGGTATGGTTACGACTCAACAATCTGCCGCCAAAGTTACTATGGGACGTTCATCATAAACAGCGCCACTCATCCGAGCACTTAATGGCTGCGAACTCGACAACTATTTAGACTAGCTTGGAACCACAAACCAAGCGTATCTATAGATGGATACAAGCATATCCAAAAAAAGATACTTAACTTTTATCACTAAGTACTAAGGGTCTGCCAGACATGTCATTAGCTCTTGCTTGCAAGCCTCCTTGCCCCGGCCGCTAGGCATCTGCATCATCACCGCCCCTCCTCATTTTCTCATCCGGACTTGGGACCGGCCATTGGTAGAGTTAGCAGTTTTGGATTTTTTTTGAAAATAATTTTTTCTAGATTCAAAATATTTGTTTTAAATAAATTGATCTAAAGAATAATTATCTTAAACTTTTTTTTCTGTAAGTCTAAAAGACTATTTTTTTCAAATTAAAGTTTTTCTTTTCTATTGTCTCAACCTTTTGACAAAACTCGTCATTTATGAGCTGATTAGTCTCCCTCCCATTTTTTCATCCGGACTTGGGACCGGCATCGGTATGGTTACGACTCAACAATCTGCCGCCAAAGTTACTATGGGACGTTCATCATAAACAGCGCCACTCATCCGAGCACTTAATGGCTGCGAACTCGACAACTATTTAGACTAGCTTGGAACCACAAACCAAGCGTATCTATAGATGGATACAAGCATATCCAAAAAAAGATACTTAACTTTTTCACTAAGTACTAAGGGTCTGCCAGACATGTCATTAGCTCTTGCTTGCAAGCCTCCTTGCCCCGGCCGCTAGGCATCTGCATCATCACCGCCCCTCCTCATTTTCTCATCCGGACTTGGGACCGGCCATTGGTAGAGTTAGCAGTTTTGGATTTTTTTTTGAAAATAATTTTTTCTAGATTCAAAATATTTGTTTTAAATAAATTGATCTAAAGAATAATTATCTTAAACTTTTTTTTTCTGTAAGTCTAAAAGACTATTTTTTTCAAATTAAAGTTTTTCTTTTCTATTGTCTCAACCTTTTGACAAAACTCGTCATTTATGAGCTGATTAGTCTCCCTCCCATTTTTTCATCCGGACTTGGGACCGGCATCGGTATGGTTACGACTCAACAATCTGCCGCCAAAGTTACTATGGGACGTTCATCATAAACAGCGCCACTCATCCGAGCACTTAATGGCTGCGAACTCGACAACTATTTAGACTAGCTTGGAACCACAAACCAAGCGTATCTATAGATGGATACAAGCATATCCAAAAAAAGATACTTAACTTTTTTCACTAAGTACTAAGGGTCTGCCAGACATGTCATTAGCTCTTGCTTGCAAGCCTCCTTGCCCCGGCCGCTAGGCATCTGCATCATCACCGCCCCTCCTCATTTTCTCATCCGGACTTGGGACCGGCCATTGGTAGAGTTAGCAGTTTTGGATTTTTTTTTTGAAAATAATTTTTTCTAGATTCAAAATATTTGTTTTAAATAAATTGATCTAAAGAATAATTATCTTAAACTTTTTTTTTTCTGTAAGTCTAAAAGACTATTTTTTTCAAATTAAAGTTTTTCTTTTCTATTGTCTCAACCTTTTGACAAAACTCGTCATTTATGAGCTGATTAGTCTCCCTCCCATTTTTTCATCCGGACTTGGGACCGGCATCGGTATGGTTACGACTCAACAATCTGCCGCCAAAGTTACTATGGGACGTTCATCATAAACAGCGCCACTCATCCGAGCACTTAATGGCTGCGAACTCGACAACTATTTAGACTAGCTTGGAACCACAAACCAAGCGTATCTATAGATGGATACAAGCATATCCAAAAAAAGATACTTAACTTTTTTCACTAAGTACTAAGGGTCTGCCAGACATGTCATTAGCTCTTGCTTGCAAGCCTCCTTGCCCCGGCCGCTAGGCATCTGCATCATCACCGCCCCTCCTCATTTTCTCATCCGGACTTGGGACCGGCCATTGGTAGAGTTAGCAGTTTTGGATTTTTTTTTTGAAAATAATTTTTTCTAGATTCAAAATATTTGTTTTAAATAAATTGATCTAAAGAATAATTATCTTAAACTTTTTTTTTTCTGTAAGTCTAAAAGACTATTTTTTTCAAATTAAAGTTTTTCTTTTCTATTGTCTCAACCTTTTGACAAAACTCGTCATTTATGAGCTGATTAGTCTCCTCCCATTTTTTCATCCGGACTTGGGACCGGCATCGGTATGGTTACGACTCAACAATCTGCCGCCAAAGTTACTATGGGACGTTCATCATAAACAGCGCCACTCATCCGAGCACTTAATGGCTGCGAACTCGACAACTATTTAGACTAGCTTGGAACCACAAACCAAGCGTATCTATAGATGGATACAAGCATATCCAAAAAAGATACTTAACTTTTTTCACTAAGTACTAAGGGTCTGCCAGACATGTCATTAGCTCTTGCTTGCAAGCCTCCTTGCCCCGGCCGCTAGGCATCTGCATCATCACCGCCCCTCCTCATTTTCTCATCCGGACTTGGGACCGGCCATTGGTAGAGTTAGCAGTTTTGGATTTTTTTTTTGAAAATAATTTTTTCTAGATTCAAAATATTTGTTTTAAATAAATTGATCTAAAGAATAATTATCTTAAACTTTTTTTTTTCTGTAAGTCTAAAAGACTATTTTTTTCAAATTAAAGTTTTTCTTTTCTATTGTCTCAACCTTTTGACAAAACTCGTCATTTATGAGCTGATTAGTCTCCCTCCCATTTTTTCATCCGGACTTGGGACCGGCATCGGTATGGTTACGACTCAACAATCTGCCGCCAAAGTTACTATGGGACGTTCATCATAAACAGCGCCACTCATCCGAGCACTTAATGGCTGCGAACTCGACAACTATTTAGACTAGCTTGGAACCACAAACCAAGCGTATCTATAGATGGATACAAGCATATCCAAAAAGATACTTAACTTTTTTCACTAAGTACTAAGGGTCTGCCAGACATGTCATTAGCTCTTGCTTGCAAGCCTCCTTGCCCCGGCCGCTAGGCATCTGCATCATCACCGCCCCTCCTCATTTTCTCATCCGGACTTGGGACCGGCCATTGGTAGAGTTAGCAGTTTTGGATTTTTTTTTGAAAATAATTTTTTCTAGATTCAAAATATTTGTTTTAAATAAATTGATCTAAAGAATAATTATCTTAAACTTTTTTTTTCTGTAAGTCTAAAAGACTATTTTTTTCAAATTAAAGTTTTTCTTTTCTATTGTCTCAACCTTTTGACAAAACTCGTCATTTATGAGCTGATTAGTCTCCCTCCCATTTTTTCATCCGGACTTGGGACCGGCATCGGTATGGTTACGACTCAACAATCTGCCGCCAAAGTTACTATGGGACGTTCATCATAAACAGCGCCACTCATCCGAGCACTTAATGGCTGCGAACTCGACAACTATTTAGACTAGCTTGGAACCACAAACCAAGCGTATCTATAGATGGATACAAGCATATCCAAAAAAAGATACTTAACTTTTTCACTAAGTACTAAGGGTCTGCCAGACATGTCATTAGCTCTTGCTTGCAAGCCTCCTTGCCCCGGCCGCTAGGCATCTGCATCATCACCGCCCCTCCTCATTTTCTCATCCGGACTTGGGACCGGCCATTGGTAGAGTTAGCAGTTTTGGATTTTTTTTTTGAAAATAATTTTTTCTAGATTCAAAATATTTGTTTTAAATAAATTGATCTAAAGAATAATTATCTTAAACTTTTTTTCTGTAAGTCTAAAAGACTATTTTTTTCAAATTAAAGTTTTTCTTTTCTATTGTCTCAACCTTTTGACAAAACTCGTCATTTATGAGCTGATTAGTCTCCCTCCCATTTTTTCATCCGGACTTGGGACCGGCATCGGTATGGTTACGACTCAACAATCTGCCGCCAAAGTTACTATGGGACGTTCATCATAAACAGCGCCACTCATCCGAGCACTTAATGGCTGCGAACTCGACAACTATTTAGACTAGCTTGGAACCACAAACCAAGCGTATCTATAGATGGATACAAGCATATCCAAAAAAGATACTTAACTTTTTTCACTAAGTACTAAGGGTCTGCCAGACATGTCATTAGCTCTTGCTTGCAAGCCTCCTTGCCCCGGCCGCTAGGCATCTGCATCATCACCGCCCCTCCTCATTTTCTCATCCGGACTTGGGACCGGCCATTGGTAGAGTTAGCAGTTTTGGATTTTTTTTTTTGAAAATATTTTTTTCTAGATTCAAAATATTTGTTTTAAATAAATTGATCTAAAGAATAATTATCTTAAACTTTTTTTTCTGTAAGTCTAAAAGACTATTTTTTTCAAATTAAAGTTTTTCTTTTCTATTGTCTCAACCTTTTGACAAAACTCGTCATTTATGAGCTGATTAGTCTCCCTCCCATTTTTTCATCCGGACTTGGGACCGGCATCGGTATGGTTACGACTCAACAATCTGCCGCCAAAGTTACTATGGGACGTTCATCATAAACAGCGCCACTCATCCGAGCACTTAATGGCTGCGAACTCGACAACTATTTAGACTAGCTTGGAACCACAAACCAAGCGTATCTATAGATGGATACAAGCATATCCAAAAAAAGATACTTAACTTTTTCACTAAGTACTAAGGGTCTGCCAGACATGTCATTAGCTCTTGCTTGCAAGCCTCCTTGCCCCGGCCGCTAGGCATCTGCATCATCACCGCCCCTCCTCATTTTCTCATCCGGACTTGGGACCGGCCATTGGTAGAGTTAGCAGTTTTGGATTTTTTTTTTGAAAATAATTTTTTCTAGATTCAAAATATTTGTTTTAAATAAATTGATCTAAAGAATAATTATCTTAAACTTTTTTTTTTTCTGTAAGTCTAAAAGACTATTTTTTTCAAATTAAAGTTTTTCTTTTCTATTGTCTCAACCTTTTGACAAAACTCGTCATTTATGAGCTGATTAGTCTCCCTCCCATTTTTTCATCCGGACTTGGGACCGGCATCGGTATGGTTACGACTCAACAATCTGCCGCCAAAGTTACTATGGGACGTTCATCATAAACAGCGCCACTCATCCGAGCACTTAATGGCTGCGAACTCGACAACTATTTAGACTAGCTTGGAACCACAAACCAAGCGTATCTATAGATGGATACAAGCATATCCAAAAAAAGATACTTAACTTTTTTCACTAAGTACTAAGGGTCTGCCAGACATGTCATTAGCTCTTGCTTGCAAGCCTCCTTGCCCCGGCCGCTAGGCATCTGCATCATCACCGCCCCTCCTCATTTTCTCATCCGGACTTGGGACCGGCCATTGGTAGAGTTAGCAGTTTTGGATTTTTTTTTTGAAAATAATTTTTTCTAGATTCAAAATATTTGTTTTAAATAAATTGATCTAAAGAATAATTATCTTAAACTTTTTTTTTTCTGTAAGTCTAAAAGACTATTTTTTTCAAATTAAAGTTTTTCTTTTCTATTGTCTCAACCTTTTGACAAAACTCGTCATTTATGAGCTGATTAGTCTCCCTCCCATTTTTTCATCCGGACTTGGGACCGGCATCGGTATGGTTACGACTCAACAATCTGCCGCCAAAGTTACTATGGGACGTTCATCATAAACAGCGCCACTCATCCGAGCACTTAATGGCTGCGAACTCGACAACTATTTAGACTAGCTTGGAACCACAAACCAAGCGTATCTATAGATGGATACAAGCATATCCAAAAAAGATACTTAACTTTTTTCACTAAGTACTAAGGGTCTGCCAGACATGTCATTAGCTCTTGCTTGCAAGCCTCCTTGCCCCGGCCGCTAGGCATCTGCATCATCACCGCCCCTCCTCATTTTCTCATCCGGACTTGGGACCGGCCATTGGTAGAGTTAGCAGTTTTGGATTTTTTTTTGAAAATAATTTTTCTAGATTCAAAATATTTGTTTTAAATAAATTGATCTAAAGAATAATTATCTTAAACTTTTTTTTTCTGTAAGTCTAAAAGACTATTTTTTTCAAATTAAAGTTTTTCTTTTCTATTGTCTCAACCTTTTGACAAAACTCGTCATTTATGAGCTGATTAGTCTCCCTCCCATTTTTTCATCCGGACTTGGGACCGGCATCGGTATGGTTACGACTCAACAATCTGCCGCCAAAGTTACTATGGGACGTTCATCATAAACAGCGCCACTCATCCGAGCACTTAATGGCTGCGAACTCGACAACTATTTAGACTAGCTTGGAACCACAAACCAAGCGTATCTATAGATGGATACAAGCATATCCAAAAAAAGATACTTAACTTTTTTCACTAAGTACTAAGGGTCTGCCAGACATGTCATTAGCTCTTGCTTGCAAGCCTCCTTGCCCCGGCCGCTAGGCATCTGCATCATCACCGCCCCTCCTCATTTTCTCATCCGGACTTGGGACCGGCCATTGGTAGAGTTAGCAGTTTTGGATTTTTTTTTGAAAATAATTTTTTCTAGATTCAAAATATTTGTTTTAAATAAATTGATCTAAAGAATAATTATCTTAAACTTTTTTTTTTTCTGTAAGTCTAAAAGACTATTTTTTTCAAATTAAAGTTTTTCTTTTCTATTGTCTCAACCTTTTGACAAAACTCGTCATTTATGAGCTGATTAGTCTCCCTCCCATTTTTTCATCCGGACTTGGGACCGGCATCGGTATGGTTACGACTCAACAATCTGCCGCCAAAGTTACTATGGGACGTTCATCATAAACAGCGCCACTCATCCGAGCACTTAATGGCTGCGAACTCGACAACTATTTAGACTAGCTTGGAACCACAAACCAAGCGTATCTATAGATGGATACAAGCATATCCAAAAAAAGATACTTAACTTTTTTCACTAAGTACTAAGGGTCTGCCAGACATGTCATTAGCTCTTGCTTGCAAGCCTCCTTGCCCCGGCCGCTAGGCATCTGCATCATCACCGCCCCTCCTCATTTTCTCATCCGGACTTGGGACCGGCCATTGGTAGAGTTAGCATTTTTGGATTTTTTTTTTGAAAATAATTTTTTCTAGATTCAAAATATTTGTTTTAAATAAATTGATCTAAAGAATAATTATCTTAAACTTTTTTTTTTCTGTAAGTCTAAAAGACTATTTTTTTCAAATTAAAGTTTTTCTTTTCTATTGTCTCAACCTTTTGACAAAACTCGTCATTTATGAGCTGATTAGTCTCCCTCCCATTTTTTCATCCGGACTTGGGACCGGCATCGGTATGGTTACGACTCAACAATCTGCCGCCAAAGTTACTATGGGACGTTCATCATAAACAGCGCCACTCATCCGAGCACTTAATGGCTGCGAACTCGACAACTATTTAGACTAGCTTGGAACCACAAACCAAGCGTATCTATAGATGGATACAAGCATATCCAAAAAAGATACTTAACTTTTTTCACTAAGTACTAAGGGTCTGCCAGACATGTCATTAGCTCTTGCTTGCAAGCCTCCTTGCCCCGGCCGCTAGGCATCTGCATCATCACCGCCCCTCCTCATTTTCTCATCCGGACTTGGGACCGGCCATTGGTAGAGTTAGCAGTTTTGGATTTTTTTTTGAAAATAATTTTTTCTAGATTCAAAATATTTGTTTTAAATAATTTGATCTAAAGAATAATTATCTTAAACTTTTTTTCTGTAAGTCTAAAAGACTATTTTTTTCAAATTAAAGTTTTTCTTTTCTATTGTCTCAACCTTTTGACAAAACTCGTCATTTATGAGCTGATTAGTCTCCCTCCCATTTTTTCATCCGGACTTGGGACCGGCATCGGTATGGTTACGACTCAACAATCTGCCGCCAAAGTTACTATGGGACGTTCATCATAAACAGCGCCACTCATCCGAGCACTTAATGGCTGCGAACTCGACAACTATTTAGACTAGCTTGGAACCACAAACCAAGCGTATCTATAGATGGATACAAGCATTTCCAAAAAAAGATACTTAACTTTTTTCACTAAGTACTAAGGGTCTGCCAGACATGTCATTAGCTCTTGCTTGCAAGCCTCCTTGCCCCGGCCGCTAGGCATCTGCATCATCACCGCCCCTCCTCATTTTCTCATCCGGACTTGGGACCGGCCATTGGTAGAGTTAGCAGTTTTGGATTTTTTTTGAAAATAATTTTTTCTAGATTCAAAATATTTGTTTTAAATAAATTGATCTAAAGAATAATTATCTTAAACTTTTTTTTTCTGTAAGTCTAAAAGACTATTTTTTTCAAATTAAAGTTTTTCTTTTCTATTGTCTCAACCTTTTGACAAAACTCGTCATTTATGAGCTGATTAGTCTCCCTCCCATTTTTTCATCCGGACTTGGGACCGGCATCGGTATGGTTACGACTCAACAATCTGCCGCCAAAGTTACTATGGGACGTTCATCATAAACAGCGCCACTCATCCGAGCACTTAATGGCTGCGAACTCGACAACTATTTAGACTAGCTTGGAACCACAAACCAAGCGTATCTATAGATGGATACAAGCATATCCAAAAAAAGATACTTAACTTTTTTCACTAAGTACTAAGGGTCTGCCAGACATGTCATTAGCTCTTGCTTGCAAGCCTCCTTGCCCCGGCCGCTAGGCATCTGCATCATCACCGCCCCTCCTCATTTTCTCATCCGGACTTGGGACCGGCCATTGGTAGAGTTAGCAGTTTTGGATTTTTTTTTTGAAAATAATTTTTCTAGATTCAAAATATTTGTTTTAAATAAATTGATCTAAAGAATAATTATCTTAAACTTTTTTTTTTTCTGTAAGTCTAAAAGACTATTTTTTTCAAATTAAAGTTTTTCTTTTCTATTGTCTCAACCTTTTGACAAAACTCGTCATTTATGAGCTGATTAGTCTCCCTCCCATTTTTTCATCCGGACTTGGGACCGGCATCGGTATGGTTACGACTCAACAATCTGCCGCCAAAGTTACTATGGGACGTTCATCATAAACAGCGCCACTCATCCGAGCACTTAATGGCTGCGACCTCGACAACTATTTAGACTAGCTTGGAACCACAAACCAAGCGTATCTATAGATGGATACAAGCATTTCCAAAAAAAGATACTTAACTTTTTTCACTAAGTACTAAGGGTCTGCAAGACATGTCATTAGCTCTTGCTTGCAAGCCTCCTTGCCCCGGCCGCTAGGCATCTGCATCATCACCGCCCCTCCTCATTTTCTCATCCGGACTTGGGACCGGCCATTGGTAGAGTTAGCAGTTTTGGATTTTTTTTGAAAATAATTTTTCTAGATTCAAAATATTTGTTTTAAATAAATTGATCTAAAGAATAATTATCTTAAACTTTTTTTCTGTAAGTCTAAAAGACTATTTTTTTCAAATTAAAGTTTTTCTTTTCTATTGTCTCAACCTTTTGACAAAACTCGTCATTTATGAGCTGATTAGTCTCCCTCCCATTTTTTCATCCGGACTTGGGACCGGCATCGGTATGGTTACGACTCAACAATCTGCCGCCAAAGTTACTATGGGACGTTCATCATAAACAGCGCCACTCATCCGAGCACTTAATGGCTGCGAACTCGACAACTATTTAGACTAGCTTGGAACCACAAACCAAGCGTATCTATAGATGGATACAAGCATATCCAAAAATAATACTTAACTTTTTTCACTAAGTACTAAGGGTCTGCAAGACATGTCATTAGCTCTTGCTTGCAAGCCTCCTTGCCCCGGCCGCTAGGCATCTGCATCATCACCGCCCCTCCTCATTTTCTCATCCGGACTTGGGACCGGCCATTGGTAGAGTTAGCAGTTTTGGATTTTTTTTTTGAAAATAATTTTTTCTAGATTCAAAATATTTGTTTTAAATAAATTGATCTAAAGAATAATTATCTTAAAATTTTTTTTTCTGTAAGTCTAAAAGACTATTTTTTTCAAATTAAAGTTTTTCTTTTCTATTGTCTCAACCTTTTGACAAAACTCGTCATTTATGAGCTGATTAGTCTCCCTCCCATTTTTTCATCCGGACTTGGGACCGGCATCGGTATGGTTACGACTCAACAATCTGCCGCCAAAGTTACTATGGGACGTTCATCATAAACAGCGCCACTCATCCGAGCACTTAATGGCTGCGAACTCGACAACTATTTAGACTAGCTTGGAACCACAAACCAAGCGTATCTATAGATGGATACAAGCATATCCAAAAAAAGATACTTAACTTTTTTCACTAAGTACTAAGGGTCTGCCAGACATGTCATTAGCTCTTGCTTGCAAGCCTCCTTGCCCCGGCCGCTAGGCATCTGCATCATCACCGCCCCTCCTCATTTTCTCATCCGGACTTGGGACCGGCCATTGGTAGAGTTAGCAGTTTTGGAGTTTTTTTGAAAATAATTTTTTCTAGATTCAAAATATTTGTTTTAAATAAATTGATCTAAAGAATAATTATCTTAAACTTTTTTTTTCTGTAAGTCTAAAAGACTATTTTTTTCAAATTAAAGTTTTTCTTTTCTATTGTCTCAACCTTTTGACAAAACTCGTCATTTATGAGCTGATTAGTCTCCCTCCCATTTTTTCATCCGGACTTGGGACCGGCATCGGTATGGTTACGACTCAACAATCTGCCGCCAAAGTTACTATGGGACGTTCATCATAAACAGCGCCACTCATCCGAGCACTTAATGGCTGCGAACTCGACAACTATTTAGACTAGCTTGGAACCACAAACCAAGCGTATCTATAGATGGATACAAGCATATCCAAAAAAGATACTTAACTTTTTTCACTAAGTACTAAGGGTCTGCCAGACATGTCATTAGCTCTTGCTTGCAAGCCTCCTTGCCCCGGCCGCTAGGCATCTGCATCATCACCGCCCCTCCTCATTTTCTCATCCGGACTTGGGACCGGCCATTGGTAGAGTTAGCAGTTTTGGAGTTTTTTGAAAATAATTTTTTCTAGATTCAAAATATTTGTTTTAAATAAATTGATCTAAAGAATAATTATCTTAAACTTTTTTTTTCTGTAAGTCTAAAAGACTATTTTTTTCAAATTAAAGTTTTTCTTTTCTATTGTCTCAACCTTTTGACAAAACTCGTCATTTATGAGCTGATTAGTCTCCCTCCCATTTTTTCATCCGGACTTGGGACCGGCATCGGTATGGTTACGACTCAACAATCTGCCGCCAAAGTTACTATGGGACGTTCATCATAAACAGCGCCACTCATCCGAGCACTTAATGGCTGCGAACTCGACAACTATTTAGACTAGCTTGGAACCACAAACCAAGCGTATCTATAGATGGATACAAGCATATCCAAAAAAGATACTTAACTTTTTTCACTAAGTACTAAGGGTCTGCCAGACATGTCATTAGCTCTTGCTTGCAAGCCTCCTTGCCCCGGCCGCTAGGCATCTGCATCATCACCGCCCCTCCTCATTTTCTCATCCGGACTTGGGACCGGCCATTGGTAGAGTTAGCAGTTTTGGATTTTTTTTGAAAATAATTTTTTCTAGATTCAAAATATTTGTTTTAAATAAATTGATCTAAAGAATAATTATCTTAAACTTTTTTTTTCTGTAAGTCTAAAAGACTATTTTTTTCAAATTAAAGTTTTTCTTTTCTATTGTCTCAACCTTTTGACAAAACTCGTCATTTATGAGCTGATTAGTCTCCCTCCCATTTTTTCATCCGGACTTGGGACCGGCATCGGTATGGTTACGACTCAACAATCTGCCGCCAAAGTTACTATGGGACGTTCATCATAAACAGCGCCACTCATCCGAGCACTTAATGGCTGCGAACTCGACAACTATTTAGACTAGCTTGGAACCACAAACCAAGCGTATCTATAGATGGATACAAGCATATCCAAAAAAGATACTTAACTTTTTCACTAAGTACTAAGGGTCTGCCAGACATGTCATTAGCTCTTGCTTGCAAGCCTCCTTGCCCCGGCCGCTAGGCATCTGCATCATCACCGCCCCTCCTCATTTTCTCATCCGGACTTGGGACCGGCCATTGGTAGAGTTAGCAGTTTTGGATTTTTTTTGAAAATAATTTTTTCTAGATTCAAAATATTTGTTTTAAATAAATTGATCTAAAGAATAATTATCTTAAACTTTTTTTTTCTGTAAGTCTAAAAGACTATTTTTTTCAAATTAAAGTTTTTCTTTTATATTGTCTCAACCTTTTCACAAAACTCGTCATTTATGAGCTGATTAGTCTCCTCCCATTTTTTCATCCGGACTTGGGACCGGCATCGGTATGGTTACGACTCAACAATCTGCCGCCAAAGTTACTATGGGACGTTCATCATAAACAGCGCCACTCATCCGAGCACTTAATGGCTGCGAACTCGACAACTATTTAGACTAGCTTGGAACCACAAACCAAGCGTATCTATAGATGGATACAAGCATATCCAAAAAAAGATACTTAACTTTTTTCACTAAGTACTAAGGGTCTGCCAGACATGTCATTAGCTCTTGCTTGCAAGCCTCCTTGCCCCGGCCGCTAGGCATCTGCATCATCACCGCCCCTCCTCATTTTCTCATCCGGACTTGGGACCGGCCATTGGTAGAGTTAGCAGTTTTGGATTTTTTTTTGAAAATAATTTTTTCTAGATTCAAAATATTTGTTTTAAATAAATTGATCTAAAGAATAATTATCTTAAACTTTTTTTTTCTGTAAGTCTAAAAGACTATTTTTTTCAAATTAAAGTTTTTCTTTTCTATTGTCTCAACCTTTTGACAAAACTCGTCATTTATGAGCTGATTAGTCTCCCTCCCATTTTTTCATCCGGACTTGGGACCGGCATCGGTATGGTTACGACTCCAACAATCTGCCGCCAAAGTTACTATGGGACGTTCATCATAAACAGCGCCACTCATCCGAGCACTTAATGGCTGCGAACTCGACAACTATTTAGACTAGCTTGGAACCACAAACCAAGCGTATCTATAGATGGATACAAGCATTTCCAAAA